>JAVLVB010000724.1:282059-334247 GCA_032876305.1 Orestias chungarensis
ATTCATTCTAACTAGCTGTTCTAATGCAGAATACACTTTTTTTTTTTACAGAAATAGGTCATGCCCTATTTAGGAAACTTAATGTAAACCTTTCAAATCAATATCTTTCACCTCTTGATAAGCCAATTGTGGTCAATTTGTAGATATGACTCAAATTATCATCCCTAGGTGAATGTAAATTGGTTAGGATCTTCAGGAACACTTAGGTTGATCTGTTTAGCATTACTATTAAATCAGGTATCAAAAAAGAAACAAGTGTCTGACGCAAAAGGGAAATCATCAAGCTTGACTTTTTTTAGCCTCCTCATAAATAGTCTGTATTTAGACCATAGAAATATGTAGCTGTATATCCACAGTGACCAAATGGATATTTTGAGAAGTTGGAGTGCAATGTTCCACGCAGTAAGCATGGCAGCAGTAGTATCACACTGATGGTGTATTTTGTTGACAGTATTTGCTGAACTTTCACGTATATATATATATATATATATATATATATATATATATATATATATATATATATATATATATATATATATATATATATATATATATATATATATATATATATATATATATATATATATATATATATATATATATACATATATAAATATATATATATATATGATAAGACCTATGCTAAAGGTGGGCCAGTGATGGAAAAATTAACTGAATTTAAATTATCTGCACACATAACAAAATTGATTAAGGTGGTTCAGAGTGTGGAAGTTAATCCTGTGACCACTTTAGCTTTCTCGGTTACAGACACTCTACCCTTGCTAGTGGTGGTCAGAAAGCCCGGTGCATAGAAGCCCCTAAGACACTGCAGTAGCTTGCCTCCGTCAGTGTGTAAATTTGTGAGTGGGTAAATGACTGAACGTTGTGCCAAGCTCTTTGCAGTCCTTTGGACTTGAAAATGCACTATACAAGTAGGGACAGAATAATGTTTCACAATGAATGCAAAATTTTGCCAAGATTAGATTAGACTAATATTGTTAATATGAAATTCATGGTTTTAGTATTTATATCCTTCTTAGCAACACTTTGTGTAATATCACCAAGTTTGAAGAACTACAAATAAAACAATGAAGTTAACTTTTCACAATATTCTTCTAAAAGTATTAAACCCACATAGTGTCTGTTCAAATTACAAACTCAAGTCATATCATGCTCCCATTTAGCAAAGGTACCCTGAGAAAGGTTGCGTTAGTCCACCAAAAAGGAAATCCTCGGAAATTCAGTGTATAGTCGACTGCCCTTGGTAAATCTAATCAAGACAAACACAGAGGCCTTTAATGGTATAAGCAGCCTGTCCGAAGTGTTATTTAAAGCCCATGTTGCCTGTTCAGTGGGCATCACACTTTTGTTTGAAAGCCTAATCCAATAAGTGATTTAAATTATAAGAAATTTGATTTCAGTGGTGGGAAAGGATGAAGACTGAAGGTGAGCAGTGAAGACCGACAACTACAGCAGGAACTGAGATAGGATTCACGCTCGTATGACCATAGGAGATCTGTACCACCTACACAATGTCTTTTGACAACAAAACAGTTAAACACACAGAGAGTCAGAGTAAGCCAATAAAGCTCTAGAAGTACACAAAGATAAGATAGACTAGATACAAGGAAAAATAATCTAACTTAATAGGCTAGAACTAAACTTTAAACTCCCAAGCTGAATAAATAATGCATGGGATATCTCTAAGGGTGCCAAGCTGTGCTTTCAGAAGGCAGAAATCACCATGGGATGAGTAATAAAGAAATAAATCAACACAAAAACAAATCTGTGGGATCAAAAAGAAAATGGAGCAGCTGTAATAAAACACGTACTGTACGGCTTCAAAGAGGATAATGAAAGCGTGTAATGGAGCAGACGGGAATAAGAGACATTTGGTGTGTTTGTGTAGCTACAAAGGAAAGGCGTCCCACCTGGTTCCAGGTCTGAGGAAAGAACAGGTGCTTCCTCTGGTCCAGCCACAGTACGGGTCCCTGGAGGCGATGCAGTTTCTGAAAGAGAAATTACATTAACCTCGAAGTTTAAACTGGGTTTCGTTAAGGGGGCCTCAAAGCTAGTCGCTGATGTTTGATTATAAGAGCAGCGGAAAACGGTCATCTAAAACAATGATTGTCACAGTTAACTTATTAGTATAGTCTGTAGATTTTTAAAAACAGAAGAAACCTAATATTCAGATACACAGAATAGAAATAACATGTTACCTTTTCTTATCTGTGTGACATGAAATAAGATGAAGTGATTCCTGTTTAGGGCCAGTTGGGAATACAAACCTTTTCTATGTATGTATTTCACTACATAGCACAGGAAATAGTTAGGTGATTTATATTTTAACACTTTGTATAAATGTTTTTTTTTAGGACAACCAATGCTATGAAGACCCTAATGTCTTTGAAAAACTTTAAAACACTATAAATACGCATGTTTTCAGTTTTTGATAGACTCCATTTGCTGTGATATGCATTTAGGTTTAATCTTAATTGGTTAGGTTTTAAATCAGAAACATTACAAATCTGTCAATCAGGCTGTCATTCAGGGAACCTGAGTCAGCAATACATCTCAGCATTTCAGCAATATTTCAATAGTTTTCTACACAAAGCAGAAAAAGGCTTTCACAGCTCTCTGCATAGCAAAAATCCAATTGCAATAGAGATGCTGACTATCTGAATTCCTCCATCTGCAGCCTGCAGAGGATCTTGCCAAGGTTACAACATTTAGTATGACAATAAAACCAAAGTAATATGCAATACTTTAACGACATAATTAAAAAACTGCAATAATTTATGGAGGGAAACCTTTTTACTGGCAGTGTTATCGGTTTTAAAAACATAACATAGTATGCAACATTATCTTTTTTCCACCTCCAAAGGATTTTACTGAGTTCTGTTCAACAACTTTAACTCTTTCCTGTATAAAGCCAGTTATTGTAGCTATTGCCACAATAACCAATGTGTACACATGCAGTTTGTTTTCCAAAAATTTCCAATTTAATTACTATTTTTGAACATATAGGGAATATTGTTCAACGAACACTGAAGACTTTAAGATTTTAAACTTCAATATTTAAAACAGTTTGACCCTACTTGGGCTCATTTCAAACATAAAAAAACAAACAAACAGAAAATGCATAATACTTTATACTAATATAAAGTGACCAAACATTAAATCACACAAGTTGACTTGAGGTGTAAATAGTTGTGAATCCAACTAGATAAACTTGGTTGGAATGAAATTGAGTAATTTGAGATTATTTTTGAAGTAAGAAGGTCAGAATTTAAAGTTGCTGATAATTGGATATAAATTAAACCAGTTTTTCTAGTAACATTTTTTGGCTTGGCTATATACAAATCAAAAGCCAACTTAATTCATAGCATCACGGATAGATATTCTTTTAGTGTAAAAGAAACAGAATACAAATCTTCATTTTAAATTTTGTCAGTGTCCATTTTGCTTAGTTTATGATTTCAATACATTAAATTATTGATTTCAACTGAAACATTTACACCACTTTTTTTTAATCTACTGAGTATTTAGTACCAAAAGTTGAATTTAGTGTTAATAAGTGACACATCTTTTATTTTAATAGTGACAACTATCACACAATAATATTTGTGAAAAACTTTTATTCTTGTAAAGTAAACAAAAGAGTATTATGGGCCGCTAACCACTAATAAAACATGTAACACTAAAGTTAGCCTATAATAACATGCTATGGACTGGTCCAACACAAACATAACTGTAAAAGTCTAAATTGCACGATATGTATAGGCTGCAAAAAAAACCTTCTAAAATGCTACGAAGATAACTGCCTCTAGTTTGATTGCACAATGACATCTGAATGGCGTGAGAGTTACACATTATAGTTCACTATGCTAAACAAATACTCAAAGAGCTCAGAATCACTCCTCAAATGTAAGGAAAAAAAAATAAAAATAGAGAAGGAACTGATGAAGGGTGACTACGAAATCTTGAACCTACTCATGCACAGAAAAGTTACTCTGATACGCAAATATAATAGGCACACATGCTAAACACACCTCAGGGAGCATATGAGTGATTTCCAAATGTGGTCTGGATTACAGGCTTTTATGAGTTACCTGCCCGAGTGAGCGCATGCCACATGTGCAGCCAGGGTGTGCACTGGTTTGTGTTAGCCTGGTGGTAGATAGACCCCACAGCCATAGGTCTCAGCAATAGATGAGAGGGGCCTGTGTTGCTCTGCTTGCATGGCTGTATGCAGATGGCATGTCATAATTTCATTGACGAGACTTATATGTGTAACAAGGAGTCCAGGAAAATATTGCAGCTTTAGTTTAAATTGCTGTCATTTAACAGATACAATGGGTAACATGTCTATGGTGATTTCCACCAATGCTGTGATTTAGTAATTTGTGAAATATTTATTCAGTTTCCATGCCAACTCTCGGACTTTCTGTATATTTCACAATGCCAATTGTTATCTGATGTGCACCAGAGAAAATCGGTCAGGCCTTTAGAAATATTAGTACGTTATGCTCTGAGGCAGCTGCGACTGCCTCAGAGCATAACATACTTAAGAAAATATCTGTACCTAAATCGTTACAGTAGGAATCTGCACTGTTTGGTTTATTTATGACCACTTGCACAAAACAATAAATAACACAAGAATCACAAAACTTAAACCATGACGTTATCACTCCCCCCACGTGCATTGTGCACAGGAGGTAGAAATTTTACTTTTTGTAACACTAGGTGATCAGATGCAATTAAATCAGTGTCATCTTGAATCCATGTCATTATAGTGTTTTGATTAAATTTAGAACTAAATATATTAGACTAAATAAGAAACATTTAAGAATTGCTATAACCATAACTCAGAGGTGCCATAACTATGACAAACATTACATTGCGACCTTTGCTTCTCTGATGTCAGTTTTATAAATATTATTTTTTTAAATCAAGAATTGTACAGCATGAAATTAATTTCACTGAGAACCTCTAACAAGTTAGACTGCACATCTATGAAAGAAAATTAACAGTGTGGTTAATTATCTTTTACTGTTTAAAAAGAGCATTTTATGAAAAGATGCAGGTAATAGTGCCATGGTAGAAGCCTTATTTCATTATAATACCATCAAACACCTACAGTTACAAACAATAAATCTGAACAGCTTTTATATGGGGAAATTGTTGTTTCTTTCTGACTAAAACTTAATAGTGAATCCAGAAGTATTCTCTAACAGAGCAGTCAGTTATGCGCTTCAATTGTTCAATATAGTGTTGGATTTACAAATAAAGTTTTCAAACTAAAGCCGTGTAAACTCGTATTTTGATTTTGTATGTCTTTTAACCAGTCATTGTTTGTTGTGACATATCACATTGAAAAAACCCTTAGAGATACGTACTTTCACATTGTATTTTGTTTATATCTGCTCTCCAATTGAATGAATTAGGTTACTCAACACAGGAACTATGTATAAAATGTCCACCATTTTCCAGTTTCCAAACTTAACAGACTCACGCTGCCTACACTGCTATTTTCTAGTAAAGGAGATGAAAAGCAAATCGGGACGTTTTTCAACAAGCTATTCTAAACGGGGCTGAATTAAGCTTTAAGCAATAATAGTCTGTTATGTCTTTTACCCAAAGATCAAACACAATTTCAAGCTTTGCAGCAGTAAGAGCTGTTCTCTTACTGCAGCAAAGCTTATGTCTGCTGCAGCCGACAAAGCTGTACTTTGACAAATGTCAGATGGTCTTTCTAAACTCACCAAAACTTATTTTTCCCTACCCGATGCCTATTTATGGTATGGTTTTATGTTCTGCAAGCTTACTTCATGCATCGGGAGTAAAGCTGGCATCGAGCAACCGGCACTCTGACAACACAGGAAGGAAAGGTGAGGAGCAGCGTGTGGCTCGCCCGGTCCAGAGTTAGAGACAACAGCTGTCTGGCTTGCAAAGAGTCCTCAGCACACCTGCATCATAGAAACAGTCAAAAACAAAGAAAACATATATGTTGTCCTTTGTACAGATAACCAGCGTTTGGGTCCAGAAATTAGAAAAGCACCTGAGATGGTTTGCTGTTTAGTAGCAAATGGTATCTCAAAGGTTTTAGTTTCTGCCTTTGGAAAGTTTGGGAATAATCTTTTTTTTATTACATTATCTTATTTTTGTACAGATGGGCAGACAACATACCTTATGATTTCAAATGGATTTTTTTTTTAGCTTGCACCCCCTTTAACACTGACTAGTCGGTCAGTGGTTTGACAATTTGATGGCTTGTCAAATTGTTAAAGGAAAAAGTGACCTGGAGTAGACTGCAGAAGAATACTTGCAGAATTTGGACAAAAATGTATAATCTTTAATAGATCCCTAGATGTTTTTGTGTTTGTTTTTGATGCACAGGTTAGTATGATGAAGAACTGGAGCAAGATGGAGCTGCGATTTGACTTCTGATTAGACGGGCTCCCGGTGTGGTAGCTGGATTGTCAGCCATCTCCCGGAGAGCTCAACATGCACAACAAATTATTCCTAACACACTGGCTCCATCCATCAGCAGCTTGTTCTTAATACTGTCCCCTTCATTTCACTTGCAATCACTGTCCCTCATTTTGTCTTTTTTTTTTTGACAGAAATCACAAGGTATAGTTGGAAGGATACGGGAAAAGAGTCAAACCAAAGTCTTTTCAAGAATTTTTACTTGGCTTTCACTTATTGTTTGAACATTCTCTATATATTTCTAATTAGCCTCACAGAAAATGTTTAGAAACATCTACGTTCTTTCTAAATGACGCTAATTATCCTTGGTGAAAGATAATCACCATCCAAAGCTGCCTGCATCTGTGTGACAATTATCTCCCCTCCCCACTGCTGTCATCCACCATGTGGAATGCTACATTTCAGCATAGAACAAAACACAAGAAATGGTGAAAAGGCAAAGCATCCAGTGTTTATTACGTAACGATCTACATCAACTGAATCCTCAAAGCTCGGCGCATCGTTTAAAATGCTAATTACAGAAGCAGAAGAGGCCCTGTTCAATGCAATCTTTTGTTAAGATGCAGATAAGGAATAGAATTCAAGTCAGCTTAAAGATAGAGGGTCAGCCTTCCTGGCAATTTTTTTTTGTCAAGATCAAGAATGATTGAATTTTCACTTCTCTTTCATTATTTTCTAATGTTTGGCCAGAACAGCCTGTTTCAACCTCATTAGAGGACAATCAGATTTTGTGATAATGATTATTAGGATCTAATTCAAGTCTTATTTAATCGTCCCATTTATCTTTCTTGTGCATTCATATAAACACATCTCTTTGTTTAACTCATATTCCATAATCATTTTGAACTTTGTTTATCCAAGGAAATCAAACAGATTACATTTCAGCAATCTTTAGGAGTAACCTTGACAGATAAAAAGCCTAAAACGGTACCCAATATTTCTCCCTTTAAAGCTGCATGTTTTGTTTTTTTTTTACATATTTGTTAAAACGGTCACCATGTAGCAACAGTTTATGATTTTAGACGGATAATCTGTGAAAACAATCAAGCTTCTTTGGCTTCTCTCCGTTGTCCAATTGCAGTTTTAAGAACTACACCGCTCGTAATCAGAGACAGGAGGAAGGTCTTAGCACTGTCAATCACGCTCGTGCAGTCGCTACTCATGTTTGCCAGTGTTTGTCTGAGCTAATAGTGGAGAAACAACTGTTTATCCACAAAAAACGGCTGCTCTGATTGCTAGCTAGCATATTCATGCTGTGAGGATGGAGCCAGGGCACAGCACAGAGCAAGGTGGGGGACAGGGGTTATCGCACATACATGAGCGTGACTGACGAGAACTTCTTCTTGGCTCTGATTAGTCGTTTCTGCCCAGGAGGGGTGTATTTCGGCAAACTGTAGTAGGACTATAGAGAGAAGGTCAGAAGACCTCAAAAACATTTTCAAAAATTGTCTGTCTCATATTTTACTATGAGGAAAATGTGATAGTTTTAACAAATATGCAGATGTCAGCTACTGCACCTTTAAAGGAAAAATGTTGTGTCTGGCTGTTCAGGCTCTTACACACATATCTAACTATAAAATCCTGAAAACAGTTGTTTATATGTCTTAACTGGGAATTGAGGTGTGAGTTGTGGCTACATTGTCGGTTCTACTTAAAGGGCTCCTGCCAATCCAGACCCTGACACGTACACATTGTATAAAGTGCAGAAATTAGCTCCATAAAAAACATTCAAAAAAACTCACTGCCTCTCATCTGCCAACATTTTCTTTTATATCATCCATGCTGGGGAATAGGTTGATGTGCTTTTTACAGATGAGATTACGGCTGATTATATACAGCTAACTTCATAAACTAACTCAGCTTTCTAGTGCTTCAAATGCAAATAAAGGAGTGGCTGATTAGGATTTTGCATTCTTATATTTAGGTAGTAATTTAGGGGTTTAAGTGATTTTTAGATTTATCTAGGAGGGCTGATGGGATACACAAGCACTGGATAGACGCTGGAACCGTTTTGTTAAATATTACCTTAGCTCTGCACTGAAGTTTAAGGTAGATCTAGTTTAGCGTGCATTTTCACAGTATTGTTTTTTTTTTTTGGGGGGGGGGGTTCTTTTTGTATGATTGGGAATAAAATGTTTTAAAGAGATTTCAGAATTACCTACTAAGGAAGTTATTAACATCAACCACTGTACTTATTTCCGTTGCTCAAAGATCTTTCATAGAAAATGCCTAGACTAATGATCTGCAGCATATAAATATATTGTTAAAACCTGCCTGTGACATATTCGTTCTTTTTGATTTGTAATACGCAAAACAAATAAACCCTATTTATTAATGGAATAAAAGAAGTTGGGTAGTTACCATGATCCATCAATTATTAGCCAAACTGTCTCTGAGTGGCTGGTTGAATATGCAAACATTTTATCTCTTTCCAGTCAAACAGTTCACTCTAACAACAAAACGTGTTTGTCGTTTCAAAGCCACCACAGAGCTCTTTTAGCACCAGTAAGATGTTCAAAATGAAATCAGGGGAACCACATGGGTCTAAATTGTATTAATAAGGCAATTGCATTTTCTATGAAACCTAATCACTAACATGAGGTTTTTAAACAGATTTGTCTAAAAAATGGAAATAGCAGGAAAATGTTTTACAATCTTACTTGTCAGGGTTATATCCTTCCAGTTCTTCCAGAAAGATGTTGCTGCTGGTCACCGTGTTGTCTTGGTTTGGCAAAATTAGAAACTTGAGGATGGTTCCTCTGCTTGACCCAAGGAAGAGGACGGTGCGGTTTCTATATGGCCCAGCCTCTGTATCCACCACAATCTTATTCAGCTGGTACCTGAGCCACAGGAGAGAGAGAGAGAGTGCTGCATTAATGCCAGAGAGTGTAGCAGCCCATTTGGGACATTCCATTTTATGAAAGCTAAAAGCATTGTCAAGAAACTCCTGGAGGCCAGTCTACGATTTAGGTGCATTGAAACAAATTGGCTAAGGCGAAACATACAGAGTCTTGCGAGACGAAATCAAGACATGTCGTTTTTCTCGAGTAAGTGGAAAATGAAAAGAGATCCACAGAGAAAAAAAATGCTTATTAAAATGTGCATAATAAACTAATTTTACCAGACATTTCAGTCATTAATAACATCAGTCAGGTGAATTGGTTTGAAAAGAAACTACAGCAGTGCACAGCGGAGCTACACAGTCCTGGGAGTGAATAGATGAGAAATTGACAGCATGTTGGGCAGAGTTTAATATATTCTCAATTTACCCAGCCCCTTTATTCCCTGACGGCTGAAGGACAGAGGGACTCCACGCATAAGCTAACAACAGGCGAACAACACTACAGGCATCTTTTAATGTACATAAATAGCACCTCAAGTCTCAGGGGTGTCCAAAGTCAGCCTGCAAGAGCTAGTTTCCTGGAGATTTCAGAATTCAGTTTCCATGATTCAACACATCTGAATTAAATAGATACTTGATTACCAGGCCCTTTCAGAGATTGATGACGTGTTGAGAAGGTAATTCAGCCATTGGAATAAGCCGTGATGGAGCACGATCACAATCTAAACTAACAGGAGCCACAATAATGAGCTTTAACAGCAGGTCAGAAGAAAGTTAACAGAAGGATGTAGCACCTTCAGGTGTCAATGTGCATCAATTTGTGTTTCTATGGTTAACAATCCATAAAATACAATCCAGAAATTTAGTATGCATAAAGTTTATTTTTTAATGAAAAAACTTAAAATGTTTGCCTTTATTTAGATGAGCATCAAACTGTGTCAAAAATGCATAAAACTTCAGAAAATGTCTGACTAATGATGAATAATAGTTGAAAAATAATATGGCATAGGAGGATTAACATTGTGATGTATATAAACATAGTCCAATGATGTGCTACGATATCATAGCTACGGTATATGTCAAAAAAAAAAAAAGCTGGAAATAAATCTGTAAAACCTATTAAATCTATAGTTCCTAAAAAAGTAGGTTGCAGATAGTTTGCTTTAATCTGGTTATATTAAAAACCACTCAGGCTATTAATGGTAATAATCTTTATCTTACATCATATCTAATTAACCTGAAATGTTACAAACCAAATACAAAGACACAATTGCAAAATGTCTACCATTTGTATTTGATTTTCTGTCAAAAAAAAACTAAAACACCTAACCACTTTTTCTATCAAGTTCTTACCTGACCATGGTTCTGACAATCCAAGGTCGTTGTCCGAGTGATGGAACTGCTTCGTCCATCAGGGGATGCGTCTTGACGAAGTTCAGCATCTCATCGGGGAACGAGTTGGAGGAATTGAACTTGGATCCTTGAACAGCACAACCACCAGGTCTGGTGACAAAGAAATGGAGCCCATCAAAAAGAGCCGAGCAAATGTTTTTGACAACTTCAAGTCACTCGCGTCTCTGTAATGATGTATTATTAAAAAAGACCGTCTAGACTGTCTGAATGTCTTATGTCCGCATAGCAGCTCTTTGGTAACAACACTATTTGGGACAACCACAACAAAAAAATTATTCTCCATTGGATTTGCCATCATTCTTCGACATGTTTTTATACAAGGTCAGAAAATTACAAAAACCTAAAAGAACGACATAAAAAAATCTGAGAAGACTGTACTGCAGAAAGTACAGTATTTTCATCTCTTGAAACCTTCCACATTTTGTTTTGTTACTATTACAAACCCCAACGTATTTACCACCAAGTAGTAACAATTTGTGAAGTGAAGGAAAAACAATCCATCATCGCTTTCCTGTATACTTCAGGTTGTTTAGGTTGAAAGGCATGCTTTTTTAGCTATAAGCCATTTTTAAGATGATGGTTGCAAATTCCTAAAAGACATTCAAAGCGAACCAGCAACAAATCTTAAAGATTTCCTTAATGAATGCATTTTGAGCCCCTCTATTTGAAGTTCACAAGGTCTGAAAATTCACAAAAGCTCTGTAAACCACTTTCCATAAAAAGATACTTTCTACAGAACTATCATATTTCAGAACAGCATTGTCACCCCCCTTACCCCCACCAGCTTGTTGATAACAATCTGAAAACACAGGTGCATGCATTGAGCCATCTGGCTTCACCTTGGCTTTGGGATGAGTTCATCTGGAACAGGCGTCCAAATAGACTCTGGAGATTTCTGCTCCTTAAACCTTCCATCAAACACGGCAGCCAGCTGCTCCATGTCAAAGGCGCACACAGCCGAACCTGGTATGCTGCGGAGAAGGAGACGGGATTGTGAGACAGAGGCAGATGAAGCACTTTGAGCTGACTCAAAATGACTGTCAGCGACATGTCAAGCAGGCTCTACTCTCCGGCAGGTTGCAGAGAGAAAAAAATGTCAGAAAAAGATGAAGATGATTACAAACGCACTAAAAATCTGACTGTAAGAGTTGGAGCCCAAATAAGATGACAAGCCGTGTTTTTACTTTTTAGTTTTTGGGAGCTTACAGTAAAGGGTAAAGGAAATTATGACTGATACAGACTGAGAAAGTACAGTATATTGGACCAGAGCAAAGATCCTGACGGAAATTCCTAGGATAGAAAGCAACAATAGGAAATGAGTCACTCAAAATTTAGCTCCCCCACAAAAAGGAGGAGGGAGAGATTCTCGTAAAGGAAATGAACCCAAAAGAACATTCCAGTAAAAACCCCAGTGCACCTCAGAGGCTGCTTAACCGCTCTCTAACCCGGCAGCTCAGAGAAGTGTCTGGTGTGCCCCCATGCAAACAAAGACAAAGAGACATTTACAACAAACTCAGAGGGGTCCAAAACATTCAGGCTGCCGCCGCTGAGCTAGATGCTACATTTGTGTGTTTTAGTAAGAGACGGAGAAAAGAGGAGAGAGCTGTCAGCATGAGATAAGAAATGAGTTTGTTTGAAGAAAGAAAAAAACAAACTTGGTGGTCCACTCTGTTTTCAACGTGTCCTTATAAATGAGTAACCATGTACATGGATTCAAATCTTTGAACTGCTTTTAGAAAAATTCACAGAGACTAAACCACAGCTTATCAGTTGCAACATGAATTCTAGGTTTTTTATTTTTCTGACGTTTACTGTGAAATAAATGTCCAGCTGTGGATTTTTAGTCCCTCCTAGATTATGTTCTGAGCTGAGGGTGTTTTTCAGACGTGTTTTTCTAGCTGCAGCTGGGAACTCTGCTCTCGTGATGCACTATCTGATCGGGTCAGGCTGAAACCCCTCCCTGATATTGGCAGGAATAAGACCTGGTCAGAGCAGCAGATCAGTAATGACACATTGCCGTAAAAAAGTATTTTTTCCCCAAACAGATTGTAACTGATTTGCTTTTTGCCGCTTTTTAAGGATTAAGATAATCAAATCAAATTTCAGTATCGTGACAAACAGCTGCTCAGATAGAATACAAATACAAATGCTCATCACACAGAGATTCCAACATGATGGTGGTAGTCTGCTAGAATGGGGTAGTTTGCTCCTTCACGATCTGGACAACTTCCCAAAATTGATGGAGAAACGAATTTCAACCTCTACCAAAAGATCCTGAAGGAAATATCCTTAATTGTTTTAAGGACCAAAATGGTGACTAAAAGCACTCAGATGATCAAATTTGTGTATACTAAGTAACAAGATTGATTGACATGTCATTGCATGACTTTCAACAAGCTGGTTATTCTCAACACTTAATGAACAAAAAAGAGCACAGAAAAATTCCCACAGAGAGATTTAAAAATACTTTTTGCCATATATTGCAAATGTCTGACCTCAGTTGCTGTCGCGCCTTGTAATTAGGCTTTTTTACATTGGTTCTGAATAGTTTAGATCCCCTGTCACCCCTAAATTATCATTTGATACCTATATTTTTGTAGTTTGTCATTTTTTATTCTCCAATTTTAGAAATAATTTGATGGTATAGGAAATTTGTTTCCCTTGTGTTGTAGTTTTTTGAAGAGAATTGTTAAAAACGGCAAAAATAAATAAATCTATCAGGGTTTTAGATACGTTTCAGAGGACTTTCAATGTGGACGATGCAGCTTGTATCTAAGGACTGAAGGTAGCAGATGTTACATGTAACATGCCTCCCAGCACTGCCAGCTTTCTCTGCCCTCACCAAGCTCTCCACCCTCCCATCAATTTGCTTGCAGGTCACTGGGCATGGCCTGTGTATGACTCTTAAGTGTAACGGAAGAAAGCCAAAAGGCCGCGGGCTGTTTTCCTTTCAGAACTGTCTTTTAATATTCTCCCTTCCAACACTAGTTTCTTCTACTTGCTTTACTCAGTAATGTTTTTAAATTCCAACTTATTATTCCCTTCAGTTATTTCTTTGTTGATTTCCCTTTTCTGTGGTTCTTCATTGTTCCTCATTTTTGTTTTGAGGTAAACTTTAGCAGACTGCATGCATGTAACATCTGTTTGAATGAGGAGCCTTATTGTTTAAAAACTCTTAGACAGCATGAAATTACTTGTCCAATCAGCCACATGATGGTTTGTACAGATAAGTGAGAAATATAACTAAAATTGCAGTCAGGAGATGTTTAATCTAATCCTTTCATTACTGTGTGGAACTAGAAAATTTCCACATGCGGTAATAAAATAAAAATAAAGATCTTCCAAATCTATTATCTCCAAGAAGGATGCATAATGTCTGAAATTTTTTTTTTCCGAAAACAGATTAAGTGGGACAACTACTAAATCATACTTTATTATTAAGCAAATACTGGGCAATAAAACAAGTAATTTGGTGACCAGTGAGCTATAAACCTTAATTCAAATAAACGTAAATGCGGCACCACCTTGGGTAGCCCCACACTTTTATGTTTATGTACAAAGTTTAATTTGGGGCCAAATTCCTGAAAAGACCACGTCACTTAATAAAAACTATAAGGCGTCAGTGTGGCAGTTTTAAGTTGCATGTTTCATGTACAAGTCACTACAGTCAAAGAAGCAAATTTACTTATGGTAGAAAATGGATCTCATCTCAGACACAGGCAGTACAAATTATTAAATCAGCTCTATGAGTCATCATTTAACTATTGGAATTAAAGAGGCTTTCCGTATCATGGTTGATTTGTAAAATGGGTTTCTTTTGAAATGCTTTTAGGACTTAGAGGCCAACAAGGACCTTTGGGGCCAATGAAGGCCAATGTAAAAAACCTTTGTCTTTTTTGAAATGCATTTCTAGCCGAACACATGGGGTCTTATTCTCCCAAACAGGTTCTTTAGCTATAGCTTCTGGCATTATTATGCATACCTTTCCCTAATTTGCTTGTGGGCCCAGGAGGGGTCTATCCTGCACATCTGTGCAAACTCCCCTGCTTCGCATTCTTCAAGGCATCAGATACCAGTTTTCCTCCTGCTCTTTGTGGCTGCTGTGTTTTGTCTCAGAGGGACATCCTGCTTTCACACAAAATCTACACAGAAAACCTGAGAGGGTATCCCGCTTTCAGGACACACAAAATGGGATTCGAAATGTTAAGGAAATTACACAGCTCTATTATATCTGCACAGCCCACACCAGTCAATGCAAATTCAAAAGTAATGATAAAGCAACAAATTAATATCATTTTTATTTGTTGATCTTATACTCATAATCCAGATGGCATACTTTGGAAAAATAGTCCAGAATTACGTAAATGCAGCTGGTGTGTAATGCTAAACTATCCCCTGGAGAGTGTGAGCAAGAGGAGGAGATGAGTCCTCAAAATGTCAAGGGGGAAACAAGAAATCCTCGACTTCATTTAGCCACTCCCATATCACAGTACAGCCTGGGACTGTAGATGTTGCAGTGGGCCAAATAGAAGTGAACAGCTACTACCTTCCTCCAAGGTCCTGCTTCATGTTGTTTCCACTACACTCTGACAGCCAAGGCAATTTGTCTGGCAAGCGCTTTGTCGGTGTGCCGTAGCAGTCCGCCTAGGGCCAATGGGAGCATCGCATCTTACTTCAAACCTTCTCTGATAGTTCCTACCCCCTTATTTATCCGTACCTTTTCTAAAAGAACATCTCTTTCGGAATTTGATGGCATTTATTTGAAACAGGACCCAATGGCAGGTTATCCATGCAGGGGCTGGCTGTATGTTCAGCTGGTCCTCCTATCCTCTGTGCGGCGATGTACAAGCTTTCATATGGGAACCATTGTAATTGTTTCTGAACCTTTGCTTATTTGTGCATGAGTCTGCATTTGTGAGGCATCCATTTGACTCTGCAGGTGGCAGGCCACCCTCTCACAATACATCCTTCCAAACAGGCAGATAAGATGCAGCTGATGAAACAGTTTTAGGTCTCGGGGAGTGGGAGGCACATGTGTTGTTCATTACTGAATTCCTTGTCCTTGGATTTCTCATCCTTCTCATCTTCCTTTTGTTCACCCTATCCCTCTTTTGCAGATCAATATCTATTTTAGTTTTACTTTTGATCTGTTTTTGATATTTTGATTTTCTTCTGAGGTCAGTAGCAAAGGTGTTGCTTCAGACGTTAAATTCCTATATTGTACAAACGTTATACACAGTAATATGATTAAATAACCATCTTAAGCTCAGCAGGCCTTTCAAAAACCATGACCATGAACGATATGCAAACTGAATTCCTGTCAGTGATTTAAAGGTGATTTACCGACACCCCTCATAAGGATGTGGAAAAAAAAAAATTAAGATAATTTAGTATCACCATTATTGACATCCCTTCTGTAATGAAACACTAATTTGACAACAGGACAATACTCATTTCTTACTACTTGTTCTACAACAGTGTTGGAACAGATGATTAAAGGAAAATTCAGCTCCTGCTGTTTTCAAAATGTCTACCCACACATGTTTACAACGAGGTTCTACACCCTTAAAAAAGAAAAATACTAGTTTCAGCTTGGCAACATATAACTTGATTGGATAAAGTATCCTAAAAAATGCATGACAATGTGATTCATATGTTGCAAAAGAGTCAAGGGGATAAGGGAAATTAAATACTGAAAACCTTACAGAATCACCATGCATAAATTACTTACTCTTTGTACATTATTGCTACTGTAATAAAACAATAAAACACTATATTTATATCAAAAATACCTTTAAAATTGTTATTTTACGGTGTACATAAATAATTCTGTCACATTCCCTTGTCTACTCTTCTAATCCATTTCTCTGGTTTGTTGTTTGTATTGTGTTTGAGTCATTGAATCCCCATCAGTCTCCAAACTACACTGGATTTTACACACACACATAACTTACTCTGCATCCTAACCCCCCACCACCCTCACCTCTGATCTTGACCTCTGCAGCTACTTATATTGTTCTGGAACTCTGTTTGGTCTGTGGGAAGCCTGGCTGTTTTTAGCTTCATACATGAAGGAAAAAACAGCAGCGGTTCAATACAATTTCAAGGTGCACCATGTGAATGCTGCTAAAGACACAGGGGGGGCTGCCTTGGTCTTGGTTGAAGGAGGCTAAAATTGGTTTTTATTCATGTGGGTCCTGCTGTTATGAATCTTGAAGCTGTTTTTCCTTCACTTATTTTTTTATGATTTCAGGCACTAATTATATCCATATCCAAAGAAACAAAGCTCAAACAAAGTTTAGGTTGGACAAGACAGTATATTCTTACTGGTTTGTACCGTGTATTAACCAGATTTTTTATTTTATTCATGATGATCAAACACTCAGGGAATAGGGAGTGGTTTCATTCTTCATAGTTGAGGTCTATGAGCGCTTAAATAATAAGCTCTAACTCTAACCCTTTTCCGATTTTGATGAAGGCAAGGTGAAAAACTCATTAGCTGTCTTTGAAATCATGTGTGTCTGACAACCTTTCAAGAAGTGGAATTAACATCTCCTTTTGAATGTAAATTCACAGTCATACGCATATCCCTGGCTACTAGATAGATAGAAAACAATGACAGAAATTAAAGGCAATCAGCAGATGTCATTTCCATCAGAAATTAAAGTAATGACACAAAAGTTAAAGCATAAGTCATAACATTTCAGAAATGGTTCACTACTTAAATGACCATCTTCTCGAGGGGAAAAAACAAAGAAAATTAGCTCAGAGGAGCCTTAACCAATTGTTTTTTCTTTTTGCTGATTTGAAAGTCCATTCAAATGGAAACGGTGCAAGAAAATATAACCATATGCTCCAATATTGGATATAAATTAAAGAGCTAAAATAATTTATCAGAAAACATTTCTAATACATTTTTGAGACTGAGTCCACTATAGATCCAGACACAGTGAAGAACTTAAACAGACATTTCAAACCGTAAATAACAAGGAAACCGGACACACATATATAGGAGACAGGGAAATTAGTGTTGTACCTGTTTGCTGGTGTGGAGAACACACCCAGGATGATGTCTCTGCCGTGCATCCTTATAATTGGACTGGTGGAGTGCAGCAGGTTGAAATAGAAGTGGGAATCTCCGGGTATAGAGCAGTTGAGCCGGGCTTTTAGGAATGACGTCCACTGCTTCTCCAGGACACGCTGTGAGCCACCTTGATCACGTTTGCACACTCGGGCAACGCGTGACACCGCCACCTGTGAAGGTCAGACCAAAGCGGGTTTTATTATATGACTTCATAACATAGATGACAACCACAAAATAAATGATGAGCTGAGGTTGTTTGAGTTTTATCTCCAAAAGGAGACATTCTTTATCTCTTTTCAGCTTTACTGTGATTAATCATTTACATGCTATTTGCAATGTGATAACCCTGTTTTGACAGATCATTGTTTCATAATGCTCAGCATAAATTATTCATGAAAATGTCAGTGAATCTCAAAATTGCTTCTTTAAACACCCAATTATGATGCAATTGTGTATCATCATTAGCGATAGCGAAGCATCCATTTACTTTGATCTCTGTAAAAATGACAAATCTTTAAACCTTCTGCAAACACTTCTCCAAGAATGCAAATGGCTAATTCATTAGATTTGGCCCCTTTGCGTGCCTTTAAATGCACGTTTAAAGAAAGACATTATTTTAATAAATATATTATCAGCTCTGGAATTACAAACAAATATTCAAACCATAAAAATAAAACTCTTGTCAGGTGAAAAATGAATCACGTTCTGTATTTTGTTAGATTAGATATGCATACAAATAAGTAAAATAATGGAAGATCATTGCAGCTGTGAGTAAAGGCAGCTGTCAATCTTCAACAGTAAATAAGAGTGCCAGTCTACCATCTTCTTTCATGTTTGTTTTCAAGCAATATATTCACATATTCCAAGTATGTTATTTGAAAGTATGAACTGAAAAAACAGCTTGGCATGAATAACTCAAACACACAACAGGTAATATATTTACACCAGATTTACTTTTATACCTTTTCCAAGTAGTTGAACTCCATTGCTATCTCTCTAAAGAAGAAATAGATGTGAGGTCCCCACTCCACAGCACTCACAAAATAGGGCTCTGTGAAAATTCATGGATGGTTCATGAGAAAGTATGCAACAGAAACATGTTTGTGAATGCACCATTAATTCCCACAACACCGGAGTAACATGAGGGCAGGGGCAGAGAGCCACGAGCCAGGCCTAATTTCATTATGTTCTGAAAGGGGATTTCACAGCAAAGAAAAAGAGAATTATGTCTCAGTGGAATTTCGGAGAAATGACTTTCATTCTAATTTTGTTAATAATTCAGCAAGGACTTTTCACGATACGTGTCAAGGGAAACAGTGATATTGATGCGGAGGAATTTTTTATCCACCATCAGCCTGCTGAACCAAACCTCAGCTGCTGACACATGCATCGGGCTGCTGAGTAACGTTGACACACAGGGATATAGGGCGGGACTCTGAACATGGGATATACTGCAGCAGTGGAGCGACTTGCTTAACAACAGCAAAAGAGAAAAACAACCTCCTTTTCACGGTCACATTCACACACGTGTCTTTTTGTACCTCTAAACCACTTGGAGTCGTGCTTGACGGTTCGCAGAGCGGGGCTGTCCCCAAGACTACGATAAATTACAGCATCAATAGCCAGGAAGTCTGTCACCGTCGCTGTAAACAGATTCCCCTCTGAAACACACAAACATATACAAAAGAATAAAGCAAATGTAAACAGAGGAATGCAAAAAATTAACCCCATCAAACACGGCAGCCCCACTTCAAAATGAAAACACTTGTTTCAGCTTTGTTTGTTAGTTTCTATTTCTTAATTTTCCTCCAGTAGGATCCTGGTCCTTTACGACCACTGGGTTTATGTTTTTATCCTTGTTTAAATATTATTTATTTTGAATAATGTTGATGGCTGAGGAGGGAAATGTTCTTTTTTGCCAGTAGGAGAGGTTTGATGCTATGGATGCTCAGTCCCTTGTCTTATTCCAACATGCAAACTGCAACTAAAGCAACTGCTTTAACTTAATATTTATTGAAATATTAGGGATGGTTTAATCTTTGGGAGAGTGTTATGGCTTTGACGAAAAAAATCCTTTTTATATGGAGCTATTGCATTGCTTCTTATTTTCCGTTTATTAAATTTTATATTTATCTACTAAAAAACTGCAGATCAGATTGTTTTTGTTAAATGACAACTGAGCGAACCACAAAAGTCGTTTTTTTTTTTGTTGCCTGATATTTATCAGTAAACATCTTTAATTTCCCTTTGGGATACATAAAGTATTTTTTATTTGATTAATTTGAATGATCTCCCTACAAGAGCCTAGATTATGGAAATACATGGTAAATGCAGGTAACAAAAATAGCCAGAACTGTAATAATATAATTAGGGAAACGGCAAGAACTGTGCAACCTAGTTGTTATAGTCAAACATTAGCAGACAGACCCAGCTACATCGGTCTTGACACCGACTAATTAAAAGAGACCTCAACAGTTTTCATCTTCACACATTTTCTTCAGACAAGAAATCATTCAATCTTCACAGTGTCAACCAGATGTTATGTAGAAAACAAACACTGAATCTGAAATACCTTACTAGATATATATATATATATTGCTGTTAAATAATCAATAATAGACAAAATATATTTTAAAATGTTCTGAGAAATGTGAAATATTTACATTTTTGTCAAGAGATAAATTAGGATAAACCCACATTCACTCTCACTTACAATGGCTAAACTCACAGACATCACATCAGTAGCACATGATAAGCTAATCTAGTATGCTCCTGACAGAAAAAATGAGAGTGAACACAATGGTGAGGTTGAAAGAGCTTTCTTAGGTCTCAGAGAGAAGACTGTAGCAGCTTTGGAATCTGATATAATAAATAAATCCAGCATAGACTTTAATATTCTTCTTTTATAACATAAAAACCTCAATACTCAAGCTACCTCATCCATCAGAAATCTGATTACTCTATTTGTTCCTAACTTTACTCTCATACTGCAGGTTTACTGGTGGTTACTAGAATATCTATTGGTAGAATGGAAGGCAGATCCTTTAGTTATCAGGCTCCTTTTCTCTGGAACCAGCTTTAGTCCATGAGTTAGAATCCCTGTCTTGTTTTAAGGCTAGGCAATTTCCTGGGTTTCCTTAAGATTGTAAACTTTTTTAACTCGGTTGTTTAACATCGTTGGAATGAAATGATTTTCTTGTAAAGGGCCTTAAGGCGACATGTGTTGTAGATTGTTGCTATGTAAATAAACTGAATTGAAAAAAGGATTTAAGGATGTTTTAAACTAATTTCAAATAAGAGTGAAATCACAAGTGAATAAAAGGCAACATCCAACACGCGTAGGTCTGACTTTCCAAACAATTTCAACATATAAGCGGACCTCAATGTGCTCTAATATGTTATAATATTTTAGAACTGCAGCACGCTCCATTTACAAGACTGCACAGGTTCAATTTTCATAGAACGAGTGTTGTTCCTAAGAAAAAATGACCAGCTTCACTTTTGAGTTTACACTGTTTGGATGCGAGAGCATCATCTACTTAACTATCTGCAGAGACAAACGATGGCTGCCTAAACTAATTTAATCCATTATAATGGTAAACAATAAAGCAAAAATAAATGTTTGTTATCATAAACACGACAGCTGACAAGACTAAAATATTACTGCAATAAAAACATGATCACTGCTCCATAATCGTTCTCTGCAGTTTGTCTTAACAGAGCTGATGATTGCATTATTATTGAAGTGAGGTAAACAAGGAAACTCCCAAAAAAAAAAAAAAATCAAAATTGAAGCAGTATGGCATATTAAATTGACAAACACAAAGTTTCATCGAGGAACAAGGTTATTTCTTTGGTTATTCGTCTATGTCTGACAGCGCTGCAAGATCCAAACGCAAAACAGGAGCGTAAAGCCTGGAGGGAGCATCCTACCCGCGAACAGAGCAGCGTTGGCATGTTTCGGGTCGTAAGGGCATCTTGCCATTCCGTTTACTGGGTCTCCAATGATCTCCAGAGTGTCGCCCTTGAAATCATGCACACAAACATAAACGGACAGACAAAAAAAACAAAAAAATAGGCTTCAATCAGTGCACTCCAAACAATATAAATCCATCTATGGCAGCATGAAGAAAACAGGCCACAAGAGAATGGCAATTAGACAGTGTTATAGAGTGTGCAAACTAATGATTCAGTGGTGGCAATTAGGCAACGTGAGAGTTACATTCTCATACATAAATAAGAAACCAACACACAAATACAGGTGCCTACATGAACTCTTGTTATTAATTCCCACAAGTTTCCCTATCATAGTTACACCTTCTGCATATATATTGGGAAATTGCTGCTTCTATTTAAATTACAGCACGCGTATATTTAAAATGTAGCCACAAGCAGCTATTTAAACCTTTTTTTAGAGAGTAACCTAACTTTAAGTACCTCCCGTCTGCGTTCGAAAGAAAAATCTTTCATAAATATAATTTCATTAGGACTGAGCTATAAATAAAAAGAGCAACTTGCATTGCTAACTAGTCCCCTGAGAAACAGACACCCTAGCAAGCACAGGCAGGGATTTCAGGGAGTCATTAGTGGCTGACAGATAATAGGCAAGGTTTGTTTCTATGTTCCAATGTTGCACTAAGTCTGAACTGTGAGACAATGAAAACATTTCCTGCAATGTTTTTACCGTTCTGACAGGGCTGCCTACATTCCCTCACAATCTCTGCACAATGATCCAAAATCAGCTGAACCTATTATTAATATTTACGATGTACCCCTCCCAATTCTGACAATTGTATTTTAAGGATGAAATGTTAACGTAGTACTTTAAAAATGTAAGATAATTGACTGAATCGGGCCAATTGACACTTTGACTTGTTGCTTTAAACTCTGGGTCTTTATAGATCTCCTTTTATACAGTGTCTTGCAAAAAGGAATCTTTTGATAGGGAAACAATAAATAGGTCAAAATTAAGTTAAATGTGAAGTGGAATGAGTCAAAAGCTAAACAGTGTTATTTCCATTTTAAATCACTTTACTAATAACCAAAATGAAATCCAGTTTCAGAAGCTACCTTAAAAGGTCAAGTAAATAAAGTCTGCTTTGCATTTATCTTATTTTAAGTATGTATACAGCTGTTGTCCCTGGTCTCGGGGATTTGCTTGTGAACACTGATGAGCAAAAAGCATAATGAAATCCAAGGAGCACAGCAGAATCTCCTCAGCAGATATAGGCAAGCTCGTCAAAGCTTACTGGAAGAGTTCAACACAGAAATCTTCTTCAAGAAAGCTTCTTAGAGGCAGATACCCTCCATGCAACCGGACTATTTTTTAGACAGTCTACAAAGAAGATATGAAATATTAATATAAAAGACACATTTTGTTTAGATGTGCAAAGACTTCCACTCTGTGGCAAAAAATTTGGCATTGAGTGGGTGGGTGTTTTTCCACACTGCAATTAGGCTTTACATTGTCTATCATAACTTCCAAGAGAGGTTTGTGAATATTAGTTGAGAAATTGTTAACCTTAGAGGCACAAGGCACTTTACATGGAATACCGGTTTCTTCTTCTACCATAAGCGATACTATAAATACAAATCAAATTGGGTAAACAAGTCAGGTCTCCAGCCTTTCTCTCAGGCCACTTTCCTCCTCGCCTGTTCCCCTCTCTTTGTTCACCTTGATTTTCTGTCTTTGACTCTTAAACTCAGCAGGCCGAAAAGTTTAACCACCAAGAAATAGCAAATGTTGTTTCCCTGAAAAACAAGAAACTAAAAATATACATTCTGCCCGAGAGAAAGGATAAATAACTACTTGGGAGGAAGTCGACACTTCCTCATGTTGCAATCAGGCAACTCGAATCGAGGTGTAAGCTTTCATCAGAGCAGATGTACCAGTGGCACTGCAGCTCATTGGAAGACATTGATTAGACATTTATCAATTATGCTAAAGCATTTCAATAAATGAGCGTGCTAATGGTCGGCCCACAGAGACGTCTGAAAAGGTTACTGTAAAACTGGAAGATGTGATAGAGGTGCTTACAGTGTAGTTGGCACAGAGTGGGTTGAAGGCGTTGGTTCCACACAAAAACAGCCCTCCTTGTCTGCTGAGCAGCACCTTGATAAAGTTGCGGCATTCATCCTGCAGGAATGAAAAACACAGACAACGAGTGGGAGAGTTTAATGCGTGATTGGAGTAAAGAAATAAACAGCACAATTGTGATACAAAGGGGAAAAAAACAAATAAAAAGACTGATTATCCAAATCATTGTGTGAAACGAAGCTTTTTAGCTGCCTGATGTGAGGAATTATCACATCATTAACACTGTCAATCATATCCATGTACTCTAAAGGAAGCCTGCAGAGACTTTAAGTGCCTACCTGCTACACACATGTGGTGGTAGGCAGATGTTTTTGATTGACAGACTAATCTAAACCAGCCTCAGGTTGTTTTTTTTTACGAACAACAGACATAAAGCTACGAGCAACAGACATAAAGCTAATTTCAATATAAGGTATCAAACTATACACAAAGCCAGATGGGTGACTAAATCCGGTTGTGTCGCAGTATCCTTTTTCTATTTGCTCTTCAAACTAAGTAGTCATGCTGTTTGCAATGCACCGGATGACAGCTGCCCCCCCAACAAGTACATAGCCATGTACATAGACACAATGAAAACTAATTCCTTTTTCACTCTTCTACCTCAGAAAACTGTATAAAATTCATGGAGAATGATGTATTTTGTTTGAATTTGTACAATGTTCTTACACAAGTAATCAAATCCCTGGAATATTTTCACATTTTTCTCACATTACAGCTATAACTTTGATCATGTTTTATTATGGTTTCAAGTGATAAACTAAAATCTAAAGTTTGGGTGAAGTGACAGGAAATGTCTTTTTTTTTTAAATTAAAAAAAATTCCACACAAACAGAGTGTGACATATTGCTTCTAACATTAATCAAGCTAATTCACATAAATCTGAACAATTAGACTGTAGCTCCAGGTGCATTTTTTTAATTGTCCTCCAACCAAAAAGTAAATTTATGCCCCAGACTTAAACCTTTTACTACCTCTAACCGGTTTTCATAATTATATTGTTTGCTGGTCCATCATTCCCCAACTCTAACCAGCTTCCCTGTAACTGTTGTAAAATGATCCTCACAGCATGATGCAGCCATCACCACATGCTATTTATTTTACCATGGGGTCACGGTGATGGAAATAAGTCAGAAAAGAAAAGTTTTCATTGATTTCCTGATTAAGTCTCATTCAAAGTCAAGTGGTTGGACCAGATATTATTTATTTAGGGGCTTTTGATGTAAAGAGGGGCAAGTAAAACTCATGTGTAGCAGAGAGACAGAGAGACAGAGAGAGAGAGAGAGATTGCAGTCTTAGCATGATAAAATGTGAAAATATTAACAAATATGAAACATTTTCTCAAAAAACCTTCACCTGTTATGGGGAAGAAATGTCTGTCTTAATTTCATAAGATCAACGTCAAAAGAATTGTGACAGCAGCTCGCATTTGATGCGAGATGAGCAACCCACCTGTAAGTGGGTGGTGAAACATAGCACATTAGTGGCAGTCAACATCCACCAAATCCCCTCCCTCAAATGGCAAGAGTCCCAGCTGGCATGGCACCAGAAGTGACATACACACAGAGACATGAGCACCAAATGGGGTCTACTTCAAGACCCACACCTGCACTGATGTCATCTGAAAGAGCAGCGGGGCTGAAGCAGAGGCTGCAGAGGAGGTGATAGCTGATATGTCAAAGCAAAGGGTGAGTGTGTGTGTGCGTGAGACAGCGATCAGAGAGAAAGCAGTGATATGAGAGACGAGTGAATGTTATTTCAGATGCTCCACCCTGCCCCCCTCTCCCCTCCGCGTTCCCACTTCACTCCCTGCAGGGTTCTGGTTTTTCACCGGAAAAACAGACACAGGAAAGAAGGAAGTGTTTTCATCTTTGAGGATGCAGGGCTGTGGTGCTTGGGGTGTGTCAGGTTCAAGCTGTTATTTCTAATGCCGCAGTAGTATGGGACAAACTCAGGTGGTTTATCTGCCTGCATGCTACGCACATGCACTTCCTTGGATGTCTGTAACTCATCTGGGGATGTTTATCAGAGAACAGATGCAAGCTCTCATTGGAGAACCATTTGCATGCTGGTTGTTGTAAGGTTGTCAGCTTGGCCTGATCTGTAATGACAAGCTCAGACGAAGATCTCCTAATAGCAACCCAGTCCAACTGCCAACATCTCAGAAAGGGGCGTAAATACTAAGAAGACCCAGACCACAGCACAAATGTCTTCATTTTTGCACTGATTGTGCAAATAAAATGAAAAAATTTAAAGATTGCAGGTTAAAAACAACACTTAGAGCGTTTGTAAAATCAACAATTGAGCTCTGATTGCTATTCCTATTTCGGTCCCATCATCAAAATGTATGCAGGGCTGCATTTGAGCTGCATCAATTTACCCAAATTCAAATATCCCAGGAAGGGACTTTATACTTCCGTGAAGGAGTCTTTATTCAAAGCCCAATTCTGCACACAAAATTAAAGCTTTTTTATGCTCTCCACACAAAATCACAAACCAATTATAAAGGATCAAACAGTGAATCACTGATTTAAATAATTACATATAAATCCAAAGGCGGTGTGTCCTGTTGCCTGCCTCTTCTCACAATGCATTCCTCTCTTGTTGTGTAAAATCCACACAAAACACCACCTGTACATGTTGGCTATGCTTTCTAAGACGGCTATGCTTTCTAACTCTGAAATGAGTGAAAAAGTTCCTCCTTCCTGTCTTCCCTTTGTAACCGACCTGGCGGTCCCCTAAAAACTAACTTGCAGCAAAGAGGAGTTTTTTTTATATTTTATCTAGTAATTTAAATCCAATAATCACATATTGGCATCAACGTGACAACCCACAGTGACATACGACACTATCTCATGGAGAATGCCTGCCATGGAACCTTTAAAATTTAATACATGCAGTACATGTATAATTTTTAAATAATCCTTTTTGATTGATTCATTATCTGATATTTTAAATAATTTAAAAATATATGTGTAATTCAATGTAATTCAAACTTACCTATGTACGTCCATAATTGTATTTTGTTCACTGTAAATATGGGCAGATTATCGAATGGTTGATATTCCCATCATAAAATATCATCATATTTCTGATGTAACTGAAATAATCTGTAAAAAAATGACAATCTTAAATGAATCATAGTTTTGAATCAGAGTCCCTTTTATTGGCCAAAATTGTAAGATTTATTTTTTTATTTTTTTAAAGGCAAAAGGAATGTTGAGACAGTACAAATATGTTTTTCTCTAAAAGCAGAGTAGCTGACGTTAAGTGTTTATCGTGTTAATCAGAGAGACAGCCTGGGAGCTTAGACAGACACTAAGCAGGTAGTACAGTTTAATCAGCTACGTACTTGCTCTGGAGGAAGATATTAACCAGGCAAATTTTTACCTCTGCAGATGTTGAGTGAGCAAGGGAAGTTCCCAGCAAAGCCACTCATCCTCCCTCTTTCTTTAACTCACACATAAAACAGGCTCATCCAAAAAAAAAAAAAAACAGGCCCATCCAAAAAGCATTTACGGGGGATATAAATGTGTCTGACGCATACAAAACCCGGGGACTGGAAACAGATTCCTTGTTGCTACAACATATTGTGACCAAACAACCTGCAGCAGAGACACACCATTAAAACACTCAGGAGGCTCCAGCTTTAGCATCTGCTTCCCATCTATTATCTGGAACCCAACCTTTTGCTTTTAGATGATAAACAGATTTTCATTTGACCAAAGCCTCGACTTAATGTTTGTTCTAATGATGAGAAGAAAAAAAAAGATTTTTATATGTTTTACCTCCGGCCACAATCAGCATTCCTGTTTTTGAGAGTAACCAAATTACAACACTGTTTATGGCTGTGAAACCGCTGGCTTACAGTGTTTTTACTCTTTAGGGAGTAACAACAGCATTTATGTTATGTGATAAAACATAATAAAATATTCCAATGTTATCATGATGACCTGCACGGTAGGAGACATCTGAGGGATAACAGTGGCGGGTCGTTTTTAGCAAACTGTTCTCTAAATCTTCAAAGTTTCCATTACATGCCTGGCTGGTCTCCTGATGTTCGAGGCAAGCGCTGTTCTCCCAAGAGCTGCTACAGCGTGAGCCAGAACTCTCCCACACACATGCACTTACAGTATACTGTGTACACAATAGACATGAAGACAAAGCCCTTCCTGAAACCCACTTCTTCTCTCATTAAGAACAGGTCTGTCATTTTTGAAAAAAATAATAATCCCCAAAGTAGAGTTCTGACTGAAAGCAGAGCAACTCTCTGTGGCGGAAACACAGTGTGAGTCTATGTTGGTGTGTACGTGGGTGGAGGATAAATTAACAGCGGTACTAATTTAGCAGCAATGCGCTGTTTTAAGCGTTGTGGTCTTACTCAGCATGTTAAAGCTAATCCACATCTTTCTGAAACCCCTTTTCCCTGTTTGACAGTAATTCTGACTGAAGTGACCACAGGCCATGAACAAACAATCAGTCACAAGGAAAACGATGAGGGGTGCGGAGGGGCTGCGGTACAGGAAAGTAGAAGAGATGTGAGGATAAGTGAAGAAAGAAGGAAAAGAGAAGCGATCAGGGAGATAGTTTTCAAGTTGGGTCACCCAAGCCTGTAGTGGAATCTGCATAGCAAAGCCTTCGCTGGAAACACACATCCATCATGTGACATGATGGTTTTTACAAAATATTTTGAAAAGTTTAACTTGTAATGCTTTAAACATTTTTTTGCTGTGCTCTTGTATGTTTGTGTAACAAAACATTTATCTATAGAATCAGACTGTAAAGCTCCAGTAAAGCTGCACAATATATTGTAAGTGTCAAATTTTAATGTCAATTACAGAGCACGATATTTGCAAAATGGAAAAAGAGAATTAAGAAAAAGAAAGAAAAAGGTTTAAAACAAATTATGTTTTCTTCACAATTTTTTCCATCATTATTCCACAACTTAACTTTCAGAAGGTAGCGCCAAAATAGCCAAACCAAAATGACAAAACATATAATAAACAGATGAAAAGCTGTTTAGTTTTGGCAGGGTAATATTATGTAATGCTAGAGAAAAGATTTCTGAATTGGTCATAAGATCCTCGCTGTCTATTGACATTAGTAAGGTGGTGAGATTTAGCATATTACTCTGTATCTTTACATATGCAAAAAAAAATTTTGAAAAAAAGTTCCAGATTATGTGGCTTCAAACAACCCATTGCTATCTGTTAACAGATGTGACTAAACATTAGTTGTAAACGCACCCGAAAGCAAAAGATACACGTTTTCCCATATCTGATTATTTTCCACTGATGGCAATATTTATATTTTATTGCAATTTATACTATTTTTATATAAACACTGTGACATAAACTTATCCAAATCTTAAATTCAATCCTAAAATTGTTTCTGCTTCTGATGGAAAATTAAATTTGACTTAAAAAAATGGCTTGGAGGTTTAGTTCATGTTTTAAATGTACACTTTAACAAAGAGTGGTATGTTTACATTTTGTAATTTTATAATAAATGTTTTTTTTTTATCTGTATTCCACAATCTATTTACTGTTAAATACAGTAAAACATATCATGTAGATCGCTGTGAGCAATTATTCTGTATGATTACAAACTGTTCTGATTATAGGATTTAGCCCAGAACACTAAATATGCTCCAGCAACAGAAAAAGGCAGAAATGTAAATCTTTGATGGATTTTTATTCTTTTTCTGAGTTTTAAACACAGAGTTTTGTGCCCTGTTGCACAATACAAATCTGTGTTTCAGGACAGCAACACTTTCGAAGCAAAGTTTAAACATGGTAAATGACAAAAAGGTAACCGGGGTTTAACAATTTTCAGAATTTAATGTTTTCCTAATTTAGTGCAATGGTAATAAATATAAAAGTTTAAGTTACTGAGAGCAAGAAAACTTAATATTAATGAAAACTAAACAAACTATAAAAAAGAATAAATAAAAAAATAAAAAATTACTTGAAAACGCATACTTTAAAAAATCCTTAAAATTAATGTATACATTTCTGCCTTAACAGTTGAATGCTACATGTCAAAATCAGGGAGCAACTCTAGTTTCACCATTCCCTCAGTTTAACATGAAGGTGTTATTTAAGAAAACAAGTCGTGTTCACAAACAGCATTTAAAACTCTACAACACGTTGCAGAAGTCTAACTATCTCCAGAAGGGCTTTGAACTTTGGAGCATCAATAATGGGCCATCACGGAAAATAAATCAATATTCCAAGCCTCTCTTTGCCCTTGGCAAAACTCATTTAAACATCTGTAATTGTGGTGTTATTGCAAGAAAGCGCGCTGAGATTTTAGATCAAGATAAGTGGACTTCGAGATGACAAGCTTTCCAGGGATTTGAAAGCAATTTTTTTTAAAAGGGCTGAGCAAAACAGCTTTCTACAAACATTACAGAACGAAGGTTGAAAAAGAATAGGTTATGTATTTTAATGGAGTACCTTGTTCACCTGTAGCTAATAGAGCAGGTTTTGGAGTTTTTAAGTATAAACAACAACAGTGGCAATTTCATACTTTAGATATCTCAAAGGTTATTTTTCAAAGGTAATGGGGCAAAAAAACGCAAATTTTGAAAGATTTGTAAGCAGTCTGATTGCAACACTGCATGACACGCAAATAATTTAGCCTAAATTGTAGGAACAGATATATAGCAGGCAAAATAAAACTGAGATACACTCAAACTATAGTGATTACAGAACTTGTTTCAGTGTGGATATTAACTTACCACCTAGATTACGTCATGCTAACGTCCCACAAGGAAGCTCTGTGTTTAAGGTGTAGCCTTAAAATAGATCCACCTACTATCCTCACTTAACAACAAGCGCTGGTAAGTCCTTAATTCATAACTAATAGAAAACAGTAAAGTTTGCCATAATGTCAGTGAAAATAAAAAGATCCATTGTATGTAAATATCTGGTTTCAAATGCAAACTGCTCCCTTTTCCATATTGACATTTTGTTCCTTCGACATCCCAATTAAAAGCAATTGTAAAACTTACTGGTTAAGTATACTTGACATTTATTAGTTCAGTCTCCCTACTTACTTGTCCTTTAAGGGTTGTGGAGGCTCACAGATCAGTTGTCTGCAGACAACAGGCAAGGTTTACCCAGTGCATTAAGAAACACGGAGACATGCAGGACAAACATGCAAACACATTCATACCTAAGTACAATTTGTACCCAACAAGAAACACATCTCATATAACTATGATGTTTTTGGACTGCACGAGAACCCCAGAAGCGAGGGAGAGATCCAAGGCTGGCATTGGAAAATATGCAACTCAAACTCAGGACATTCTTGTGGAAAAGAAAGGCAACATGTTTACTGGTTAGAAGCCAGAAAACAGTAAAGAAATATATATTTTGGTCCATGCTCAAACCAAGAAAAACTGTGCTATGGCTGGAAAATTTAAAACCCAAGAGCATGATCAAGGCAATATTGATTAAACAATTTCGCTAAGTGCTGGTCATAGCAATGCCCAACCACTCTTTAGAAGTGCAAGACTTTGTTTGCATGCAAATGGCCACCATCATTACCCGGTGTTGGCATGTAGCCATTCTGCTTTATTCCTTGCTTTTATAGGAGTAAAAGAAAGAACCTGAAACAAGGGGAAGGTATTACATCAAGAGACAATCAAAAGCCAAATATGCGAAAGAAGAGGACAGCGAAAGATACAAACAATGAGAATGATAAGTGAGGATGGTTGTAGCAACTATCCGTCAGTCAACACAAGGAGAGGAAACAGCAGAAGAGTAAGGATATTGAATTTTAAGCCTAATTAAGGCAGAATACTGTGTCCTTCCTGATCAGCCAAGCAGAAATATTTAATTACAAAGCCAATTCTTAGGTGGAAAGTGCATCACATCTCACACAACCTTCCTCCAAGCAGAACAGGATATTTTAAATGGGCGAAGAGGAGGAGAGAAGACAAGGAAGGCATAAATAAAACTAAAATGTTGACCCTGAAAAACCTGCAGAACAATGTATTGAACTCAAACATGACATTTATGTTTATTAAGGACAGACAAAATGAGAGTCAACACTAGAAAGCAAGCCTAAAGGATATTAATAAACATACCCATATTTGAATGGAAATTATATTTTTTTAAATAACTGTATTAATCTCTGTGAAGCACAATGTTTATGAATATGTATGAAGTAAGACTATCTCTATGTTTTAAATGAACACAAAGCGACAACACAAAGGATCAACAACAATAGTGCAAACAATGGCAGAGGCATCCTGGTGCTATACAGAGCAAAAGCCTTTTAGTGAACCTAAAAGGTCACTTTGAACAATAAAATAGAAAGAAAAAAAATATGGATATATTACTTTTGGTATGTGCTTTTGTGTATGCAAGAAAATCACTTTTTATAAGACAATGGAATATTAAATTCAGTGTTAATCTGTAAATATTGTGTTGATTTCATACCTTGAATTCCAAATACCTGTTAAGTAATTTCCATTCATGACAGAGTTCCCACTGTATTTACAGATTTACATATGTCCTGCATATTTCCTAAAGTTCTTGGAGAGTACTTTACTTGATTTGGCTTTCTGAGTTGGCACCCTGTAATGTGGCTTGCATTCCCATCTGCTTTGTTGTGTATGTGAAAATGCCATTTACTCACTGCAATATTTAGGTGCATCCTGGTTATATCTGGGAGCTGCACACGTTTTTAAGGGGCCAAACATAATAATTTTACATTTAGATAACAAATGTAACTTTTATGCACACTGTTTTGAAGCTGCTTTACCATTATTTTTCTGCTACTACATACTTCTTACCCGCTAAAGCTTAACAAGATAAATATTTTAAGTAATGCACCATATAGAGGCACTCAAACACAGAAACTGAAGCATTAGGTGCCGACCATGCAAAGATTCATCTCAGACAGACCAGCACATAATAGTTGAGTGTCAGATGTTGGCGGCCAAAGTGGATATAGAATACCATTTAAAAGAGGCTGGAATAAAGTACATGAACGTTTGTGTTTAGCATAGACTTAAAGTCCCACAGTCGAAATGGAAGGCACCACCAAGAGTGATTAGACATTACAGAGTTAACTTTCTGTGGGACCACAGCTACAGACTGACAATTGGATGCTGGCTAACCAAACGGACATTGTGGAAAAGGACAAAAGAACGAAAATAACGAAGTAGGGAAATACACAGTGATTCCGTGTAACATCATGAATAACAACATTAGTAACAACCAAGGTAGAGCATTGGACCCTTAACCTTTCAGGACTAAATTACGTAACTAAAACTTCAAGCGGAATCCGTCAAGGTAAGAGATTTTCAAACCATATGGTAAAGTGCAACATTATTCATACCCTATCGTGGTTCATTTTCAAAGAAATCTCGAATGTTTTTTTTTTTAGCTGGAATGTAGCTATATAACTGAAATGAATTTGCTAGAGAATATGTGAAGGGATGCAAAGATTAGGGTACAATAGGCCTTCAATCTCAAGAACATTACCAAATGTAAATGATCCGAATACCAGCGGTCAGCAGTTATAAGAACAGATTGATTGCTGTAAATAAAATGTATTATTTTTTTTAAATGCTTTATGGATTTTCCACATTAAAATTAATATACAGTAAATATTCTGTTTTAAAATCATTTTAATTTCAACATTTGAGGTTTAAGTGTAAAAATGAACTTCAAAAATTATTATGCAGAGAAGGCAGGTGATGTTTGCAATTTTACTATTTTGAAAAGTATGAGGGCAAATACATCTAGGAAAGGAGCAAAGCTCACTATGATGACATTAGGCTGTGTTTGAATACAGCTGCTAACTACAAGACATTTTGGATGAACTCCTGCTTTGTGTAGAAAAGAGTCACTAATTTAATTTTCTTTTAACCCCAGATGCTTAGATGCTGGTGTGTTTGTAATGTGATGTTCCTATCATGTTGGATTTGTGTTTTGGTATATCCATATCCATATACATTAACACGGTTGAATTACCAGAGCGAACAATATCTTTAAATCAGTTTTTCCCCTTGTGCCTGAAAACCTTCACAAAATTGATATTGACTACTAATCCTTGTTTTGTTTTGTATGTCTAAGCTTTACATCGGCTGCGTATGCTAATATATTCAGTAAAAGTAAATATCACTCCTGAGTGACAAAAGATATTCATCACATTATCTGTTTTAGGAACAATAAACATAACCCACAGTGTTTACCCTCAAGATATACATATTTTTGCATTAGTTAGTCAAGAGTAAGAAGTGTTTGGAATGAGAATTATGTGGGAAAATAACAAGAAATGTTGACCTTAAAGTAACTAAAGGTCTACATAAATCTGTATGCATTTCTCTGGGCATGGTTTTCCATTGAAAAGCTTCGGAGCCCTCAGAGAGCGGACTGAAAGGACCTGGCAGTGTTCTTATCTTCGTCTCATTGCTGTGTGACTCACGGCATTAGCAGGCAGCGCAGTCATTAGGGGCAAGAAGACCTTTCATACCTTCGTCAGCCCCACAACCCTCCTCAGGGTCGGCCAGCAGGGACTCACGCACTCCCCGCCTCTTCCCTCCTCTGAGCCTCAGCTTTTTTGTCTCAGTCCCTTGATCTTCCATTGTGCTTCTGTCTGGCTCTGTCTCACACAGATTTAATGTCAGGTGTTCTCTCGCTGTGTTAAATAATTTGTTTTTTTTCTGTGCCTGGGGGGGATAGACTGCCCATGTGGCCCCCCTTCTACCACATCCATCAACTGCTGCATAAAACTACTTGCACACATGAGGATAATGTGCGCTGTTTACATGTGGCAGAAAACAGCTCGGAATATAAGTGTTGAAAGTATGAGAGGTATCCAGCCGTGGGCTGCTGGCTGCTATTGGGACACATCACCACGGCTGTTCTTCGCCACAATGGTTTTTTGACACCCACGTAGATTTAGTCAGGACAGAGACCATGGTGTTAACCCACAATGGAGGGACAAGTTTTAAACAGGTAGAAAATACTCCTTCTTGTGGCCTACAAGAAACAAACTTCCAAAGAACAATTATGGGACTAGAAACAGTGTTGTATTTTATCGATAATTTATGTTCTTACCAAAATACCTCAACCACAACTAACATAATAATTAAGATCATTCACAGTCTGAATCCATGAAATTGCCACACTGATGACATACCCACTAGCAACATAAAATCTGTGCTGAGCAGTTTATTGCCATAACTTGCTCGCCGAGTCAGCATCTTACTTCGGACTGGAACATTTCCAAAGGCCCTTAAAAACTGCCATCAATAAGCCTCTTATAAGGAAGAGCAATCTGGAAAACCAAGCACTATATGACTACTGGCCCATTTCAAACCTGCTGTTAGAAGGGAAGGTCCCGGAAAAAGGTTGTATACCAACAGCATACTGACTTTCCCCTGTCTAACAGTGAGTTTGACATTTTTCCGTCAGCCTTTAGACCCCACCATAGCACTTACAAGGCACTAATTAAGCTGACAAACGACAACCGCCTGTATATTTATTGTCACTGTATCGAACCGAACAGTGTGTGGATGGAAAACAATTTTCTCCAGTTAAACTCAGACAAAACTGAAATCGTTGTCTGTGGCCCTGATAAACAAAGAGAGAGTCGTTAGGAGACTCTCTCTCTTGAACCTGATTAGAAATGTCGAGGCAATATTGAACTCAGACCTTAAATGTGACGGTCATATGAAATTAATAACATAAGCGGCTTTGTTTTACCATCAAAGTGAGCAACTTGAAGAAACAGTGTCTTACCTCATGTTTGCCTTTCATCCTGCATATCCTGATGTCATTTTTGTTCGACTCCCATGTTCGTTTCTGTACGGAAAAAAGCTCAAATTATCCCAGCTCATAAGCAACACTTGCATGTCTCTGCAGACATAAAGTAACATCTCTATATAGGTTGTATATGCTATGTGTCGGTCTAGAAGACATACTTTGCTGTAAAACATTTCATCCCCTGCACTGTTGTCCAACTCCACCCGGAAAAGATCATCCCTGTACAGAGAGACAAGGAGAGAAAAGGTGATTGAGCTGTGTTAGTAAGTGCAGAATTATTCAGAGCTTCAAGGAAGACGAGCCTACATCAAGCATACTATGAAACATTGCTGCCAATGCAGTGGATATTTTTGCAAGCTCAGTATCTTTATTTTTTTGGAACTATTCCAAATCACAAATTTAACACAAAAACCGCGTGACACGTCGCCCTACTTTTTCTTCTGAGTATGCTAAATCTGTGCATCTTTCCCATTGCAGAGGTCTGTTCTTTTAAGCAAAAATATAAAACGATTTTGGTGGTAGAAATAATTCTGCAACAACTGTGTATAAATAATTAGAAAAATAATATTTCTTTGTCTTAGTCTTTGCATTAGCAAAACAGAGAAATCAGCTACGTTTTTTATTAAATCCAACTTATCAGGATCAAAACTTTGGATCAAAACTTTATGAGGCATTCTACTTGTGTACAATGGTATTAGCAATGCTACCAGACTATGTTGTAAGGTCTTGAATTTTACCTCTCAACTTTTCCCTCTGATCTGTAACCTTGACTCACTGCTTTGAATTTTCTGCTTAGCCTCCCAATTCAGACTTATCAGTCATACCGAAAAGCCGGCAATTGAATTAATGAAGGATTTAATCGACCCTCATCTACTGCCCACAAGTCCACCCAAAAAAACAACAACACTATGAATAAATAAAATATACAAGACTCCAAAAACCTCTTTATTCCAGACCCAGATAATTGCGTGGCAACCTTGGATGGTCCTGTAAAAATGCAGACTGAACAAGAGTAATGATAGCCAGATAACTGTAGTTTGCATATTGATTAAGGCCTTCCTATCTGCTGGGATGGATCTGCAGTGTCGCCATCAGCTGAGCACAGGGCTTTGCTCTGAATGACCTTATCTGTAAATCTCCAATAGCCATGCTAGTGCTGCTGTATCGATCCCACCCCTAATCCAGCTTCTTCTCTCATCTGTACACTCTTGGTGTCACCTTTTCTCTGACAGATGCAGGTAGCATCTGATTACTCTTCTCCTGAATAATTTATCGCCATTTCCTGTTGTTCTGTTAAAAGATTACCACCCTTATAGCCAGCCTTACAGAGCTCAGGGGGTGAAAAAGCACAGGCTTAGTGAACCCCCCGCTAAACAGGCCAATGTCTCAAAATAGTGCGGAGCAGAGATACAGATCTCATCAAAGGTGACTCAGCATTGCATCACATAAATACAGTATATAACGCTTCTAAAACTTAAGATGAGCAGGCATATTATTTAAACTTCTTCATTTTTATCAGATCCTTTATCAGATTAAAATAAAACCTTTTGGTTTGAAAATTAATTTAAACATAAATAATTAGGAACCACGACAGAAACATTTTGTGTGCATTGCTTAAAGTAGTCAAGCGAGAAAGCGCCGCAAGGACTCTTTTCAAATTATGTAAATGTGGTACATAATGGGAAAAATCTATTAATCTAAACTGAAACATAAGGAATTAGTTTTTGTAGCAAATCCAGCATCTCAGTCTGTCAGGGCAGTTATAAATAAAATAACGGACTCATTCTGAACCTGGTCAAATAGTAGCACTGATTGGAGAAAAATAAATGTTTATTTATTAAAATGTTTGATTTTGCACTTATTTTAAAATTTCATATAATTACTATAAAATTGAGTGACTCCTTTCAATAAATTAAAACACAACAGCTATGTAAGACAGTATACAGGCAAAAAAAAAAATCACATCAGTATGTGGGTGAGCATTCAAATGGCGCACCAAAACTGCTCAGCCCCAAAATTCAAAAGTAATTCATCTACATGAATCTAGATTACAAGGATTTTGTACGCATCCGTTCGAAAGCTAGCAAGAAACAAATTATAGGAGAGAGTAATCTCCTACCTGTTCGATTGGATTTCTTAATGTTCATTGTCCTAAAGGACAATATAGGATATACCCTGAAACTCCTTATCTTAACCTTTAAGAAAACTAAACCGCTTCTTCAGGTTAGCTACTATATAGATATTGCACAATAATTTCTCTCAAATAGGACAGACATTTTTTTTCTTTATTAGACTGCCTTGTTTTTTATTGGACAATGAAATTAAAGGTTTAATTGTTTTCATGGGAAAATCAGACCGCTGCATTTCAACTCATGCAAAGGATTAATCGGGCAGTTTTTATTCCAGTTGTAAAAATCATGTCTGATGCTACTATAAAAACATTCATCATCTAACATCATCTAAGTAAAAGATGCCATTACCGTCCCAAGTATAGAGTTATATGTTTGGATCCTTTTAACTAGATATTTAATTAAACCCAGGTAGGGAGAGCGCCAGGACTCCTATCCTCCTCATTAGTTCAGTTTGGCCTCAAATTTCAAACACAAAGTTTCATATTTCTTTTTGTCAGACCTTGTTTTGGTATTCATACTATGTGTGTCCCCATTGATATTAATGGCTTTAACCCATCTGACCTCAGTATTAGAGAGTCAACATTTGTTCCTGATAAACTGTCAACATTTCCTAAATTTTCACTTGACCACCCCGTGAACCTTTTTTCTTATAACTCCACCAGACAACAGCAGAGCTGAGGTCAAGACCTCTAAAGCCTCACATTTTCTTTTAGGCTCATTTTCTTTAGAAGCTCCTGCACTGTAGTTCAGTGTGAGCTGCAGAAACACTTTCTAATACACTGGATACGAATTTACTCCATTGGATTAAGCACGGATTGTTTAAATCTGTGTTAGGGTGAATCAGAGTGAAAACCATTTAACTTCTGGTCTTGAGCTTAGTGTTAAAAGAAAATCTTGCAGAGAGGATACAGACAGCTATAACAACTAATTAAAAAAAATACACAAAAATAAAATACATAGTATGGGAAAGTGCACAGGTGAACAAAACTTGCACTTCATCACCAATGAGCAAAAAAAGCTTTACACTTACACTGTTTTAAATTTAAAAGGAAATGATTTTTAAATGACAATAATTTGTCTTCTCACTTATCAAATTTCTTTCTTTACTTTATTAAAAGTTTTTCCCTCAGCTCTCTCAAACTAAAATGTTGAATGACAACAAAATTGTAAAAAATTGCTGATGTCAGATTTTTTTTTCAGATATGAAAACAATTATATCAAACAATGTTGAATAAAAATATTTTTTTTTAAACTGTATGAAGTATTTCAGCTCCGACTGTGCTGCAAAACCTTGAAGGGGTCATTGGTTTATACATCCATGTTGTTATATTCTGCATCATGAACCATGGGTGTTCTCACATCACCTGTGAGAGTCTGTCTATCAAACACACTCCTGTCTGCATTCAAAGCCTATTCTTTCAGCCCAATCAGACTGGCAGCTGGGACCCCCTTGCTTTCAAGTGTTTATATTAACCAACTTTCATAGCTGTCTGCCAAGAAGCATTTGACCTGCCTGTGACCAGAGCAGGACCCCTGTTGACATCCGAGGTCAGCATCCGTGGGCTAATAACCGACCTCCAACCTTGCAGCAAGATGGCAGCTCAAGCAGACTCACACACGGGTAAAATCCTTGCACAACTGGAACAAGAGCTGGCTTTGTCCTTTCATATTGTCACATATAAACACTTAAACTGGTTAACATTTGTATTGGATTAGCCTTTCAGATCTGAGTGAGTGCTGGAGCCCAGAGCATCCACAGCTGCTCCTCTTTACAGTGATGAAGCAAGGCTTAACTCAGCAAGGTGCTTATTCCCACCTTGCAGCAGGCAAATACATAGTTTAATTTCATTTATGCAGGCTGTAAAATGGAGATGGAAGGTGTAGCTACTCTCAGCTGGTGCTTGCAGCAGGGATTTAGCTCTGCTTGCAGTCTCAGGTGCAGCTATGCTAACGGTGACAGGACTCCAAGATGATTGGGAAATCTTATCAACTTGTACACTCCGTAAGAGCTAGCACCAATACCCTGTAACAAATATTTTCACATTCATTGAACAATTTAACACTCTGTTGCCGACTTGGCTCACAGATATATTCACACGTGTCTGTTTCATTTCACGCTTAAATAAAAACAACATCCTATTATTTTTGTCTTTTTTTTTGTTGCAATTTTTATTTTAGTTTAAAATAAACATGTCTGAAAATATCAAGCAGGCTACGGGACTAGAGTGAACAACACAAAACTGTTTTTCTTCTCAGATTGGTAACCACCTAGAGCCCACAGAAAAAGAAATAAAAGATCAGAACCCTGCATACCTCACTCCTCTCAGTAAAGGTTAGTGCTAATGATTCCGCAGTAAGATTGGACATAAAAGCTTCCATGTGGGAGCCCAAAACCACTTCAGATCAAAAAGAACCAATCGCATTTACAAAAAATAAAAACTAAAGAAAAAAACAAACCTTGCTGATTCATAAAACTTTTCAAAGATATTCTGTGAGCTGAGGAAACGATCACTGAACTTTTCTAGAGAGTGTGTCACCATGTTTGACATAAAAGTAACACATTATTTCATAAAATGTTCTTATAAACATAGTCAAATATGATTGTGGTAGTGTGATGGTCTGAGGCAGCTTTAGGACCTGGACAACTTGCCTTATTGATGGATCTAGATATTGTTTGCACTACTGGAAAACCCTGAAGGAGAACACATGGTTAATAGGTTGTGACTTTAAGTTATAAGCGCTCTTGCATGACTTGGACTTGTATCCAACTTAAGAATTATCTGAAGAACACCAGGACGTCCACCTTTTAAAGACTGCAAAACAGTAGAGGCGGGATAGTTTAGTCAAGGCTTGTACCCTAATCTGATTGAGATGTCATGGTGTTATCTTAAACAACCTCCTCATGGTCAAACACCCTCCAATGTGGCGGAATTCAGTTACAAAAAGGCAAAAACAAAATTATCTTTAACTAAGAAAATATTTTTTTGGCAATATTACATTTGGCTCCCTGCCGAACGTTTACTACTACAGAGGTAGTATAGGATTTTACCATCATGAGCTTGGCTGAAACATTCATATCCTATTACCTACTTAGTAAAAAATGTTACTGCTGTAAATCACAATGAGCATTACGCAACACGGTTCATGGTTCTGGTTATATTTAAGTGTAAAACTTCAGCAGTCGGTAGCTTTGGTTGACTCGGACAGTTTTATTAGCAGTCTGTTTGAAATATGCATGTGTTAGCTTATGGGCCGCCGCAGCGCAGACAGAATGGCTGCAACCATGTTACATAGTTTGATATATTTACTACCTTGTCACAGGAGTAAGGCCGGACCAGCTGGGGGCCGGGGACAGGTTAATTTCCTTGACTGCATTATTTTTCTATTTCGGAAAGCATCAATATCTTTTTAAGGAAGAAAAGATTATTTTGATCATGAATGATGAATTATCCTTTTGAATTTAACAGCTGAAGATCGTTGTTTCAGAAGTTGAAGATGCACCTTTGCAATTTAAACAAAAGTGACCACCATGGCTGCAGTCTGCTCAGGATCAGCACTTTCCTCAGACTGACACACATGTGCAGAACATCACCCCCCTGAGACAAAACAGGAATACACTTGACCTGCCATTTGTCGGCACAAAAAACGGTGCCCTCAGATACTTCTACTCAGCTAGATTTTTATTAAGGGGGAAAGGCATTTGTGATTTGGGACACATTTCCTTTCAGAAACGACTGCACCAATTATTCTGGACAGGCTACAACAGATTATGAGAGGTGTGAAAGGTTAGTTGGCTCCCAACACCTATTTTACCATTTAAAGGCTTCAGGGTTTCTATTACTCTGAGGAGGTTAGAGGAGTCTGACGACAGCAGTGACTTTAAGAACTATGTCAGCAAGGGACGGTAAAACGTACACTAATTTTATTTTTCAGCAAATTAAATCAATGCAGTTTTACATATTCCCTAAATCCAGATCAGATCCTGCCTGAGCGTATGCCTTTACTTTTTTTTCTCCACAATTACAGTTGGTTGGATTGTACACTGCCAGTATAAAGTGTTATGAAATCTCACTATGAAACCGCTGTGTTTTTATTTAATTTCACCTGAGTTTCTCCTTTATTCTCACTTACTAAGATGTTTCTACGGAAACACTGTCCAACGTCAATAAAATGCCCGGGGTTCAGGAAAATATGACAACTTGAAGTAAAATACAGCCTTTTCAAACCCTGCATGTTTGTCAAACCTCGTCACTGTTTGACAAGGTGGGAGGGACAGAGGCCTCTCGGCTCCGCAGGATTGAAACCTCATGCATCTGTGCTGCCACAAGCTATGAGACTTTAGAAAAATAATGGTTTTGTTTAGTCTTTTCAAAACAAAATGACTAACATTCTTTGTGGAGGAGTAACTGAGGATAAAATATAGCAGTTCATATAGGTTCTGAATAAATGCTTACACTCCAATTTGCTAAAACAGTTTGGGTAATGAAATAATGTTTCCTGAAGGGGAGGAATAAAATAGCAATAAAAGAGGTAATGTTTTTATAAATGTGCACTGAAAAGTGCTATCATTATAGGAAACTGTGTATTTGAGCTACCTCTGGCTAATGTTTATATGCCATTGAATCGTTTACCCTTTTCTGATGCTAAAAAACATAAACTTTGATTGATTTAATTGGACAGACCAAACATGTGACATGGGACAGACCAAACACAAACCAGTGCATAAATAGAAAGCAGACAGAAAATGATTGAAGTATAGTCTGGAGTGCATTTTATTTTCTAGCCAATTTAATCTGACACCTATGATTACAATCTACCACAACTATCAACTGCTTTCAAAGGTTTTAAAATAAATAAATACATTCTACCTGTGCAAGATTTCATCTTAGTGTAAATGCAGGAGTACTTTAAAGTCATAGGGTTTGATCTGAAAATCTTTTAGATAGATGTTATAGATATATTAGGCTTCAATTGATGAAATATTTTAGAACTGTTGCAGGAATACACTCAAGACAGCAGTCAAAACAGAAAAAGTCAAGAGAGACAAAAAGCAAAACTCGAACAGGTGTGAATTGTGAAAAATAAATAGGTCAGCTTCTCAGTTATATCCCTAATACATTTACATACTACTCTAATTTGAATAAATTGGAACTTTAAATTATCAAGGAATCCTCAACTATTATGAGACAATGAACAGATTAAAGAACATAAGAATGTTCAATAAAAGTTTTAGAAATAACCTAAAACCCAGAGATTGGATTAAAAAGCAGTTTCCGTTTTGAAAATCTTCTCAAAAGCCAAGCGAGGACTGTCTAAATCAAACCCCCCTTGTTACTCTGGAGGAGCTGCAGAGATCCGCATGCATAGGTGGGAGAATGTGTTAATAGGACAATTATAAATCATGCTCTCCACAAATATGCCTTTATAGAAGGACAGGCAAAAAAGAAAACTTTAACTCCTGTTTGCAGCTACGAAAGCAGTACCAGAAAAATGTGGGGGGGGGGGGGGGGGTGGTCTGCCATAGTTGTTCCAACACCAAAAATATAAGCAGAGCCATAAACGTAGCGTTTTATTTAAGCCGCCTCATTGCTCTGAATTTTACAGTACATGAAGAACTGCATAAGGTTCTTAGATACATATTTTGTACTGTGTGTGTGTGTGTGTGTTTGTGTGTGTGTGTGTGTTTCTTGTACCTGGCACCGATGTAGAGGGTCCTGTTGACCTGGATGATCCTCTGGATGTGGAGAGGCTCTTGCCTAAGCCATGTTCGGTGTGGTCGACCCAGAAACACTGGGTATCTTCTCACCACTATTGATCAATGACACGGAAAAACCCACAACAGTGAATTTCAAAGTGGCATCTATCTTTATTTAAAAAATAATAAACAATAAAAGATTTGACAGTTTGGCATTTGTAGCAGGTATTTAAAATAAAATTGAAATTTTGTGTCTTTGTATTCACAGGTTTATTATGGCGGAATACATTATTTACTGTTATTGCCTGTTATTTGTTTCCCCTGTTTTTTGGTAGATTACTGCTAAACCACATAACTGATAACATTCAAAAAGAGATGAACTAGCATCAGCATGGTTAGCACAATTTTTAGGGGAAAAAAGTTTGTATTGAGAGCAAGAAATAAAAACTAAAATCTGTCTAAGAATATATAAAAAAAGAGAACAGCTAGATTGAAATAGGTTGGATTAATGTTAGGAATCTGTATAGCTATCTGCTTTGACCTTCACTTTAGATGCAGAAAGAAAGTTTGCCTCTGATATTCTTTTGTCAGCTCTTTGCTCCACCATCATTACTTTTTTATATTGCTGTCAAGTCACCTTATAACCCATGTGCTTCCTACTTTTTTTTCCTTATCCATTTCTCAAAATTTCTTATCATAAGCTAATGTGAATATCACTTTATGATTAAAAGAGCTTCCATTTATACACTTTCATGTAAAATTTATAGTTTTGAATATGCACAGAAAATTGTTTTAAATCATTAATTTGCTTTTGGTCAAAAGGCTTCTATCTAAAAGTAAATGCTGTTTTTAAGGAAAATTTCTAGTCTTAAATTTTACTTTAAGCTTCTTTATAAAATTGAAAAAAAGGAAATAAAAGCTAATTATCTCAGAAATTAAACTTAGAAGCAGCTACACATATGCTAGTTTTTACAAGAGTTCCAAGATCTACCAACGTTTAAAATAGGTTTACAAGTTACAAATATCTTAGAATTATTTTTTGATTTAAATTTTAGATAATGTTTACAAATAGTGATGAAATAAAGAATAACAGACCATCTTCGGGTTGGAAATTAAACAATCTCACTTTGAGAGAGCCTGACCTGTAACCAGCATATAGTAACGTGTTATGCTGCTGTTACTCCACTAACAGAGTCTATTTGTTGCTAAAGTCTATACAGTAAACTCAAAATGACAATAAAAACATGTTACAGATAACATCATTATAACGGTTTATAAACAGTGTGTTACTTTTAGCAGCATTGTTGCTTCTCTGCTTCAGAAAATTTTTAATTTGGACAAAGTGTACATTTTAGTTCCAAATCCTAAGTTTAATATTGTATTTTTATTCTTTTGTAGACTGTGTATGGTTCTCTGTGACTGTTTTGTTCAGACATATGTGGGATGTTGATAAAAGCTGCCCACTCTAATTCCACTGGTCCAAGGTGGAGCTCCAGTAGCCTGACAATGTCTGCTCTGTATTGATGCTTGGGAAGGGTCTAGACTTGGTTGGGAAACCATCAGTCACTAATATTGAACTGTAATCAATCAAAGTCTGGTCAGAGCTGGAGAATGCCACGCTGATGTGGAGACACAGAGTCTGAGCGCTGAAGGAGCTGCGTCTCTTGAGGGTCTAAGCATTTTGGTGAAAGGAAGTTATGAATCTGAGAGCCCCCTCTTACACGCATGGTCTCAATCTTGAAGGCGGCCCATAACCACCTGACCTGGACACCAGTCAACAACCTTCGTGTGAGAGCCTGAGTGACCTCCATGACCTACACAATGACCTTTCCTCATACCCCTACCCCCTCTATTCATCACCATGCGTGTTTACCTCAGCTCACAACTTCGCACTTAGTGTTCTGTGTGAGTGTGTACACAAGGGACTAAGAAGCTACAAGGCAGAAATGCTGGGAGGTCATTACCTTCAGTAGGGATGAAGTTCAGGGGTCCGGGTTCCTCTGGGAATGCCAGACCGGCTGTTTGGAGGAACCAGCACATCAGGAACAAGGAGCAAAAGACCCTTGCTCCCATTGCAACACAGCTGTGGTTTCTGTAAACAGATACAAAAATTCCATAAATAAATGTTCGAAACACAAAACCAATCTTAAAAAATAACAATCAGGCTGACTTTCTGTTCTGACGCTATTTGTTGGTACTCCCAGAGGTTCTCTATCTCCATCCTGAGATGTGCAGGGATTAAGACATCCTCTGTGGTGAAAATGTCTGGCCAGCCTGATCACTGTGGCATCAAACATCACACCACTATGACCCATATGAAACCTTTGAGTAAGACACATGAGAGCAGAGGAGTGGCTAAAGATCTCGGGCGAGACAGGGGGAGAGAGATATGCCATTTACATGGATGAAACCAAACCTCCAAAGGAACAGAGTGAGCAAAGTGCTCAAGACATCAGGCATTATCTAGGACATGAAAGCAACTGACTGAGTGGGGGAGAGAAGTGGTGGTTTACTTAACATAACATAAAAGTCTTCCAGTGACACAAATCAGCCCTCTGCCAGTGTAGCTTAAACTGATGCTGTTTTTTTTTGGGAGTACCATTAAGGAACATGTAGAGCTGGGATGTAATTCATGTGAAAATAAAAATGATACCCCAACTATCTGTCCATGATTAATCTAGAAAATTACTCATGTGCTCTGGGATTGCTACTGACTTGAGCCACAAACCTGAGAGGAAATAAAGTGGCTGACCACAGCCTCCACGTTCTGATACTGCAATTTTGCTTCAAAAGCAAATGTGTGACTCAAAGTGCTTCCGAAAGGCACTTTGTCAAGCTGTTACTGACTCATCTTTAAAAATGTGTCAGGTTTCTCCTCCTTTCGCTGGCATCAAATTGTATTTTAACTCAAACTGTACACACAGTAATTTAAAGAATCATAAAAAAGGGGGCACTCATCTTATTGAGTAATTGGATTTAAGTCTCCTTTCCAACCACTGGAAACACAAAACATTTTGTACAGTCATGCTCCATTGCAACATTTTGCCATTTGAATAGCCAAAGCTGAATTTCTTTATGCAAAATACAAAGACATTTTACTGTGGTAACACATGTGCATTGTGTGAAACTATGTAAAGAACCTGGATACCTTTGAGAGTTTCCATACCAGAGTGGTGTGATCAGTTTATGAAAATGTTTAGATTAAATAGAAACAAGTTCAATTATAATGTGCAGAAGATTTTAACACTTCCAGATTAAGTTTTTAGCCACTAACTGTAGGTTCTATTTCTGATAGATACTGTCTAAGACCTACCCAGTCCTTATCCTTCATTAGTCCTATTTTAGTTTTAGGTATGGCCAGTTACTAAGGAACCAACTCAGTAACCACACAGGAGATTCGTGAAAATATTTATTCTGATGTTATTTTGCCAAAGGACTTTTTTTAGCCTATAAGTGTGATACAAATTTTGCATAAATAAAATGAACATACTGTCGAAAATCAGACTTGATTAGACCATCTTATTGACTCAAAAAAAATGTAAGCATCTATAAAAGTCAGTAAACCCCGTTATATGGCCTTTATATGACATATTTTTACTTTTAGTTTTTTTGTACTGCATACATTGCTGTCTTTATTCTGCTCATTGTCTTCTCGCAGTTTCCAATGGATGCTTGGGGAGCAATCTGGTAGCAGCTAGTTTTTGGGCTCTGTTATGTTTGGTTTTGTTTATTTGTTTTTGTTATCGTTTGTTTTTTTGTGTATTGATTTTGGTCTGTGTATATGTTCCCTCTCACTCTGTGCAACCCCCACACCACCCCACGCACAAACACACACACCCCTCAGTCATGTTTAGCTTTAGAATGTATATAACACCTCAGAAATCAATAAATGATTAAGGTTTGGGCAGCAAGGGAGGCTCTATACTTTTTAAACTCTGGCAGCCCGAAACCCATTCTACTAGCCATGATGCTGAACAGGAAAAGGGGGGGGCATCCTCAACTTTTTTTGTTAATTTGAAATAAAATAAAGTAAAATGTGACCGTCTGTAGTTTTTACTTACTTTAACTGCACTACTCAATAGTCTATTTTTTATCTAAGCAAAAACCACAAAAGCGTTTTCCACTGCTGGTATGTGCTTTCTGGGGTCATTTTTTATTTTTTCTCTCACATGCACTCAGTCTTCCCCGAAGGATACAAACAGTCATTGTGCGGACCATTTCTTTAGTGGAGTCACAGACATAACCTTATCAAGACACAATCTTTATGAGACATTTCTCAAATTCCCCACACTGACACCAGAATAAATGTGGGAGGAATGCTAATTACTCAACCCCCACAAGCGAAATTACAGGAGGTTAAGGTTAAAGAGTCACACTGAGAAGAAAGAAAGTCCTTGGCTTGAAAGTGATAGATTTAGAGAAAGATAAGTGAGACTGAAAAAGACACACACAGAGAGAAGATGAGAAGTCAGGAAGATGGTATATCCAATCAGAGAATCTTTTGTTTCACCTATTAAAAATTTATGTGTAAATGTCAGGCAGTATGCATTTGATTAGTATAATTAGACACCCAGGGCTGTAGTATTTCGCCAATAAGCAGAATAAGTAGATACTCAAGTCATAAACAAAACATGAGAGTTTGTTATTTATCGTGCATGTGTGTGTAAAGGGTAATTATGACAAACCGTACTGGCAAAGTCCATTTAAAGGCATCTCTGCGAGGTTAAAGCTGTACTTTAGTAAGACACGACCACTGGACAAAACACGTTGTGGCTCCTAAGGTAAATGGATAGTTGGATATTTTTTTCTCAGGGCTCCAGCATGGATATGTACAAAAGGCGCTGATTTGTAAAACTTGCTAGGTTGCCAAGGTACAACTTGGAGTTATTAAAATAAATTGCAAACAAATGCTAGTCCAGAGCAACTTGAGCTCAACTTTTAAAATGAGAAACGTGAACCAGCAGGAGTCCTAACCCAGCAGGAACACAAAAGTCGTCAATACCATCTCATATATTCATATCTGTATTTTACTACAGAAACACACCTAAAGTACAATAAAGATTTTAAATCACTGCCATGTTTTTGACCTATTTAGCTTTTGAGAAAATTGAATAAAATGTAAAGGCCAACTATACTTTACACAGGAAGAAATAATTAAACAATTAAACAAACTCTTTAAGGAAAGGGACATGCCTAAAATGTGCAGGGCCATAAAATATGTCCCCTGCCCTGGACAGTAGGTCAACATCCAATATCAGGGTAAAATATTCAAAAATCGGTCATTCAAGAATGCAATAATCAGGAACCCATGCTGATACTTCAGAAGCAACTTGAAATCCCTACCCACAGGAAGAGTGATTACATTTTTTCCAGTTTAGTTTAATACATTTAAAGTGTTCAAATCATCTGTGACATCAAATTGTTAGAGATTATGAAAGTGTTAGTGGTCAGAGTGAAGTGGTTCCTCCTTTCTGCTAATTTACATTACAAATTAGTAAACATATGTCTGCTACCTTAGGTAAAACCCCAAAAAAGACACAGTCAAGTACAAAGTTATATTGGAAGAAGAAAAATAATTGATTAAGAAAGTAGACTTCTGAAGAATATCTGAAGAGTTAATTTAGTTAGTCCTAAAGGTGACTAACAGATGTTGATCCTGTATTTCACAGGTCTGGCTGCTTTGCATAAAAAAGGAACACACCATCGTCATCATCATCAAATAAAGACACTGATAATCTCCGAAATGTTTTTGTTACTTATTACAGTTGCCATGGTGTCTCCTGCTTTTTTGCCCCTAACAGACTTTTTTATATATTTCTGCACCATCTCGTTATGCATTGGTTTGGCCCAGACTCTGCCTTAACCCTCAGTTTGATGATGTATTTTTGTAACAACTCTGTGAGGGACTTGCAGGGGAAGAAAAACAAAGAAAAAAATGGAATAAAAAGGGGCTTTAAAGAAAGCCAAGATTATGCATGTCCCAGATATAAAGAGACCTGTAATGAAATTCAACCAAATTAATAGGGGAAATGTACATTGGTGTGGGTTGGAGAATTTTGATCATCATATTTAACAGGATGGTTTCAAGTATTATGCAAAGGTATCAGAATGCAATAGTGCATAATATAATCCCTTTTCACACTTGCCGCCCTGTTTCATAAAGCCTTTGCAGGAGAAATTAATGTAAACATCCTCAATTTCCAATCAAATCATGTTATCACTATTCTACAGGGTTGTTTTTTCGCTGTGTGCACAAAATGAAAGTCTTCCATTTCTTCTTTGGATATCATATCCATTACAACCAGCTTCATTAAGGTTAACATGGGCTTTATAACAACAGGGACAAAAATAGTGTAGTGTTAAATGAGACGATCTAAGGATTACAATCTAATTATGCTGTTAAACTCAGTAAAGTATTTTAACTTGCTTCAGCTTCCAGTCTTTTGAGGCTCAACATTAGTTCTTGTTTTTTTTCTGGCAGATTTTTCATATATCAGCTGCAGAAGTCTACTCTTTCAGTGGAAAAGCTCTGAGGGAAAGGTTTCACATTTAATGTTTGGGCTAAAGAGCTAGTAAGTCAACGACTTTCAAACAAGTCTCGCATTTAGTGGCTGAAGACACGGATATTTTAGCAAGAACATAAACAGAGAACGAACCAAAGTGATATTCATTAGGAGGGAAATTAAGACAGCTAAAAATAAATGGTGCGACTGCCGCTAGATGATGAAATGACAGCGAGTCACCACATATTAACAACCCTACTTTGATAAGACGATAATTAAGTGAAGCGTTGCTGCGCTTACAACTTCTTGCACTTCCAAGCAGTTGATTTGCATGATTAGTTCAGGTCTAAAGTTTTTAAAACTTCCTTAATTTACTTCACTCAGTTTGTTAACATCTAAGCAGAAACATTCTGAAAGAGTTTTGTCTGCCGGATATGTACACTGTAATGTTTTAATGTAGTTTCTGGTTTCAACAGTCAAAATAGTTGATGCTGTACAATAATCTTGCTTTGATTAACAATCCAAACCTGTGGTGGGAAAGGAATGGGTTTGAAAGGCAGTGGCTATTTCATGCCACGAACAGAGCATGGAAACCCAATGGAATGGATATTGTTTGTTATTTTCTCAGATAAAATAAATACTGCAGACTAAACTAGAAACAACCCAAGTCAACCAAAACATCACACATTTGTTAGCATCACATATCTTGGCCAATAACTCCAAAACTTTAGATCACAGCCATGAAAATATTTACAAGCCAAGGACATTTCTGCATCAGAGAGGCCAAGCCATGCATATTTCGAAAATGGTATTGCTACATATCAAATCTTTTTTTTAAATCCCAGAAAAAAATCAGCAGTTAGACATTAAAATATCAAAACTGTTAAGTATCATCTGAGTTGATTTTCCTATCTGTATCATAACACACTTTATACTGGTGCAATGTCCTACTGATGGTAACCGTATTTTCTTAAAGAATATTTAAAATAGGAGAATAAAACAGTAGCTGACACAATAGACCGTTTTAAATGTTTGGAGGTGCTTTAAAATTGTTTGATAACATTTTTTGTTGTTTATTTTTTGGTTTTTTTCTTTTTTTCTTTTAGTGAACCATGGTCCATTGCTGCCCCAGTTAATCAAAACTTTGATTGTTTTTCTCCTAGTGAGTCCTATTACCTTGAAATTGCATCTATTTCTGTAACCGCTAAAATCAAAGCATATTTACAACAATCATTACAGCAGTGATGAGTCATTCATGAACCAACTGGTTCTGAGCACTGATAAACAAGGAGTAGAAGAAAATCAAGAAAAATGTCAAGGTTTTGACCTTTATTTGATGTATTTGCTTTGGTGTTTGGTTCTGGGTTCAGTTGTTTGTTTAAAAGTTTGATTTAGATGCTAAGTAACATTATGAACTGTGATGATGTTGCATTAGAGAGTGAATTGAACCTGCAGGTGCAATGCACAGAATGGGGTTAATAATGAACTCTGGACAATAAAAAATATATATAACTGACGTTAGACAACATAGAGCTAAGGCCTGTAACTGTTTTATTAGAACAAAAACCTACAATTTCTGAGTATTTTGCTTCTACAAATTCTCCTAACAATATAGGATAGCGTAATTCCCGGACTATAGAGCGCACCTGATTATAAGCCTCACCCAGTACATTTTTAAAGGAAAAACAATTTTGTACCTACATAGGGTTAGGGTTGGACCTGTCGCACCTGTTTATAAGCCGCATGTGCCTACATTGAAACATGAGATATTTACAAAGAAAGACGGTACACAGAAAGAGTTTTCAAAGTTTTAATAATATATCTTAGCTTTTCTTTCCAAACAGTGCCTGTGACACGGTAGTAACACAGCAGCAACACGGTAGCAAAGAGCTAACGGGACTGGTTAAAAAGAAACATCGAGTCGCGTCTTCCCGTCAGATACGGTTTCCACTGTGTCTTTTTGCCGTGCCGCTTCGCTTCTCTCCGCACACGCAGCAAAAATTGCGTGTGCTAGTTCAACGCTTGTAACGACGGACACCGTGAAAGATCAAACAAAGTTATATATTTATCTATCTATATATATATCTATATATACATATATAGATATATATATGTATATATATATATATATATATATACATATA
>JAVLVB010000724.1:338067-350566 GCA_032876305.1 Orestias chungarensis
ATATATATATATATATATATATATATGTATACATATATATATATATATAAAGAGAGAGAGAGAGAGAGAGAGAGAGAGAGAGAGAGAGAGAGAGAAAGAAAAAGAGAGAAAGAAAAAGAGAGAAAGAGAGACAGTGAGAGAGAGGGAGAGAAGCAAAGCTGCGCGGCAAAAAGACACAGGGGAAACAGTATCTGACGGGGAAACGCAACTCGACGGAACACCGGTAAAAGTCACTGAGACACTGAGAGCCGTCTTCATCTTCCTCCTGTGCATTGAAAAAATGGAAGTCTTCCTCCTCAGTGTCGGATTGAAATAGCGTCAGAAATTCTTCGCCACACACTCTCTCAGTCTCTCTTTCGTTGTTGCTGTCAGTGTGACTCTTATCCTGAGGTAAATTCACTCCTGAGCTTGTGCTGTCCTCTCCATCACGCTTTTCGAAACCCGTTGGTGATGGTGGATTTTTTTCACACTGCTCCACGCTGTCCGGATCCACCGGCAGACTTGTGCAAAAGTTACTTTTCTGTTCATGCTAATTTTATTCATGCACAAAGTGCAATGTTACATTAAACTTCCTCCACACATATATTCCACTTGTCTCACTCTTACCTTTTCTGCTCGAGAGCCCCTAGCGGCCTTAAGAAAAAATGCATAAATTAGCCGCATCATTGCATAAGCCGCAGGGTTGAAAGCTTGTGAGAAAAGTCGCTGCTTATAGTCCGGAAATTACGGTAATTATTCCCTTAAGAAACCATCTGCAGGAAAGGGTGAAGGAGACACATTGATGACCTTCAGGCTCCTGAACATCAAACTATGCAGAAACATGAGGAAGGATGTTGCGTGAGGAGTTTTATGATTGTTCTTCTCTCTCCATGTGGACTACAACACAGCTCATAGACTTCCAGAAGACTGAGCTAATTACCTTTTTAGAGAGACAGGAAAGGCTGCTTTATGGACTGGTTAAAATCAATGACAAGTGAAAGCCCAATGCTGCTTGGATCACCTTATTTCGACAATAATACACAGAAAACTGTAGGGACGAGAAGATAAACAGGGATATAGATATATGGATAAATAAGTCTGGGAACAACAGTGAAAAAAGAACTCAGCCACAGAAGATCAGGGGTGAGAAAAGTGGAGGAGGACAGCACAAGGAGAAATAAAGCATAATCAAAATGAATTATGACAAGCCAGCTATTCAGAGAGAAGGAGTCACAGCGGAAATGCAGTGGGGGAAGCCAAAGAATGTGTGGAATGAGAGAGACGGAAAGGCAAACGAGCTAGAAGAGGAAGAGTTTGGAGCCAAAAGGACTCGCGTGCTGCCAGATTTAACTGCACTGGGAGCCAAGAGCAGATTAGCTGCAAGAACCTTCTAGTTCATCACTCGCCTGGTAGGCAGCTTATCCAAAGTGGTGAAATTTTGTCTGTACCCCTCATGTGGTCAGTGGCTGTATTTTTTTTTTTAAATGTGTGTAAATCAAACACTTTCTAGATCAGGAAAAGTGTCATAATCTCCATCCATTGATAAAAAATGACAAAATATTGTTGATTTTATTATCTTCCACAATAATGTCACCAATGAATCAGCATAATTTTACATGTATAACAACAAAAATGGTGTATCTTTTTCTGTATGTGTGTGCAACTTTATCAAAGTCAGATTTGTAATGTCAAATTGATAAATTTCACTTTAAAAATATAGTGCTTCTAATTAATAATGAACAAAGCCGGTGGAAATACAGTGCAATCTGAAAAAGCCTCTCCATTTATTGAGTAGAAAATAACCTTTTCAGGGGGTCTTTTTTTTACCCTAATTTCAGACATTAAGAGAACTGTAGGCAGCGTCTTGTTGGTAATTGTTGCACTTAGAAAGGCACAAGAGAAAGGCTAGTATGAAAAATAACAGCATGACAAAAGAATATCTGTCAGCTATGTTGACAGATTACTTAAATTACATTGAAATGATTGGTTGTTTTTTTTATGCGTGTTGTTTGAAGACCATAGAGTCTTTTATATTGCCCTCAAATGGACGGGCTTTAATAAACAAAAGATTTGTTGTTGAGACTGCATACTGTAGAAGAGTTAATTTTGAAAACTTAAACAAGCAAAGACCTATGATTAACTAAAAAAAGTTACAGCCTATACGCATTTATAATACTACTATTTACATTTTGCAGACACTTTTATCCACTTGCAAAAAAAGGTTTAAATCTACAAATTATAAGTTACCTGCAGTATCCTCGAGGAAAATTTAACATTAAGGATTTGTCATTCACCTACAACATTCAATTAAAACACAGATTACACATGTACCATACATTGAGTAAGTAATAAATGCAATTAGACATTTCAGGGCAAGAGACACTCTCGGAAGAGCTCTTCAGGCCTTTAAGGATTTTTGAAGGTGGACAGAAAATCTGATGTTCTGATATTGCATGTAAGATTGTTACACTAGCATGGAACCACAGATGAGAAAAGCCTAGATTGACCTGTTGTCCAAGTTAGTCGGCGTTCCTTGGAGGAACGGATCGGGCGGGCAGTGGCATAAGGCTTTAATTATAGAATAAATATTGAGAATATATAGTGACTAAACAATTGTTGCACTATTACTGTATACAACATTAATATAGCAAAGATCAGCTACCCATCAGCTAATTATATAGGTACTATATATTCAGGAACTCAATGTCTGTTATTTATTTAATGACATCTGCCGATTAATGTGGGGGAAAAAATCAGGAAGCCACAACAGAGTTGTTTCTTCTCCACTGTTGCCCGATGGCTCAGCTTCCTTAGATAAATAACTCTGAACCAGCTGGCATTAGATGATCAACTGATCATTAAGGGTGAGATATTATGAGATTGGGTTGGATTCACGATGTGGCTGAGATTTATTTGTTCCATTGGTAAAATTTGTATTGAATTCGAGCCAAATTTTATTTTACCTAACTGGATTTGAATTGAGTGTGTGCCACACAGTGAGTGGAAATTAGTACAAATCAGAAAAACGATCCAATGCAATTTAGCAACTGTTTAATACATTTAAAGCAACAGTAATTCCTGTTAATGTTTTGGATTCAGCGTATTTAACCCAAGGAAATCATTTTATTTCAAATGAGTGTATTATTTGTACATGGCATGTACTGTAATCCAACACAGACAAACTTTCTTCTGGGCATTGTGTCATAGAAAAAAAAAAAGAGCATCTAGGAACTCCCCCCACTGCAGAGTTATTAACACACAATTTCATCCCTTTTGCCTGGCACTCGAGTGACCCGAGGTCTGTTTACTAGAAATTTACATCAGTATGAAATCCTGGAGCCTTAGTAATATCACACATATTTCAAGTAAAAGAGTGTGAAGGGAGAGATGTAGAGGAGTAGGGAGGGAGTGATGGGAAATGGAGGATGAGGACTAACCTTTTTCCAAAGAAGACTTATTTTCAAATGCACATAGATATAACAGATTTATCTTGGGAAAGGGATGTTTAGCCATAAAAACTGAACTAAACATCCCCCATTTTGTTATTATTAAAACTCAAAACTGTCTTCCTCTTTATTACCTACTGACTAATGCTGAAATTTTCTTTGTGTCTGTTGTTGACTGGACTATTTATTTTTTTAACTCTGGGCTTATTTTTTTTTCTTCTGGTTTAGTTTAGTAATGACATTGTCTCTTTGGTGTAGCTTTATTTCTTTCTTTGTGCGCCTGTTTGTTCTTCAGTTTTTATATGTGTATGTGTGTTCTTCAAGTTGCATTGGGTTAGCTATGGTAGGTGTCTTATATGCCAGGATTAAGGACCAAAAACTCTATAAGTAAAAGCACTTCCAAATCTCCCTTATGCTGCTGTATCTCAGATTATCTTTAAAACATGTTAGTTCCTAACTATCCTACAACGTTTTGATGTGTTCCTTCCCCAACATGCAGAATCAAATGCTTAAATTCCCTCATCGGTACTCATTCAGCTCTGCAGAAATAAGGAGCTATTCATTTGGTTTAGGTGTGTTGAAGAAGGAACGCAATCTGATTGTTGAAGGATGGTGGCTCTTAGGTGACTGGACCTGGGCATCCCTGGCCTAAAGCATTTAAACAGTGCATATCTGAAGTATTTATGCCCTTTAAATCGTAATTTTTTCCACATGTTTACTACTTTTAGTTTTTTATAAAGAATTTCTTATACAATATATATTTTTTCCACTGTTCACCGAGTCCTGACTTGTGTAAACAAAAACATAACATTGTTCTATCAGTTAAGAGTCACCTTTGAAAGGTAATACAGGAAAGGTGATTAGAGGTTGGAGCTTGTAAAAGATAACCTCACTCTCATACAGATATGGATAAGTTCCAATTAATATGTGAAAAACGAGTGCTAATGTGATAGCTTATTGTTAATTGTATATATCCAAGTGTCGGCAAAGCTGCATATGACATTGTGCAGCAGCAGGGAAACAATGGGGAAGATGTCCAGAGTCATATTTGATTCAGTAGTGCTGTGTGAGAATATATGCGTGTTAATTATAGGAGTTTCAGAAAGACTTCTGGAAAAGAATAGAGGCTTTCTTTGTCATAGTTATTTTCCTTGTTCAGCTTTTGTGTTTTCATATTTCACATACCTTCCCTTATGAGGAGTTTTGACTGTGTTGATCTGTTTCCATGCTTGCTCCGATGACCTACATTTAAATAGACTTTACCAAGAAGTGTGTAAGAATGTAAATGTCCAGATCAGTTAGTCCTGATTTTAAACAGACCTTAGTCTGCATAAAGGCTTTTTTCCCAATGCTTGATTGGGCCTGAATTCATAGTATTGTAATATTCACAAGAGTAAATATGTTTAATTTCGCTCAAACTTTAAAAACAGATCTAGGAACAAAGAACTGTCCCAAACTGCAATTTATTTTTGCTTTAAGATGAAGTCATATTTGTGTCAAATGGCTTGATGATTGATGTATTCCTATGTATTGATGTGACCAAACAAGTACGTGTCCCGCATACTATTTAATTTACTTATCTCTGACCATATAAAGAATATGTTGTGCTTAAAGAGAAAAGTCTACTACAGCAGAAATAAAGCAGCATGCATTCAAACTTGTGTTCTTTCTTTTCTGTTGTTGTTTTCTTTTTTCTTTTTTTTGTGAATTTGAATTCACTCCATCTTTAATGAAATGTCAACCAAACATGCTGTGTGAAGTGCTTATACCGAGAAACATAGACCTAAAATCATGAAAGACATTCCATGAAAGGGAACAGATACGATTCATGAGGTAAAAACTGAAGGATATTGATAATAATAATACTATAAAAGTATTTTTTATTGAACACAATCACAATTAAAGTATGACATTATTATCTTATATAAAAGTATGTTTAAGTTTTAAGCAAAGTTTTAGGGGAGATAGTATTTCTGAAAAGGTTTGTGTACATTTTCTGAAATGTAATTAAGAAATATTTTTGTTAATTTATACTGTCCAGTGATTTGTACAGCTTTATCATGATCCATCAAGATAAATGGAGTACTTTGAGACTTGAGAACCTGTCTCTAATATTTTAGTGTGTACCAAATGTCTGAACAGTAGAACAGGCGACTTCATGTGAGACCCACTCATCCAAACAATGAATGAAACAAGAAACAACATCATGTTACATCACAAACAGCAGAGATAGTCCTGATCTTTGACTTCCCACAAATTCACAAGAGTCATTAGCAAGGCAGGGATCAGGGCAAAGTCCATAAATCATACTCAAGCCATCCTTGTAGGAGGAACCCCATTACACTGCAGTAAAAATTAAAAGAAAACACAGTCCAAGACTGACGGGAGGCTAAAGGCGACTCCATTCATCACTTGCCCGAGGCTCCACAAAGTTCATAAGGGGAAAACACACAGGACGATAATGCTCAGCATGGTTATAAATAATATAGGAAGCCTACTAATGCTAATAAGAGGTTCTGAAGCATAACAGGACTACTCATGATGTGATTTTTCGGCTGGGTATTCCCAAAGGACATGCATTATTCTGAATAAATACTCAAGAGGTAGTTTAATAGGTCAATATGTTCCCATCCAGAGACTGTTTGACCTTTTTGCTTGCAAATCAAAAGTAGAGGTAGATTTATTATAATAGAAACAAGAGGCTGGCAGAGGAGTCGTAGGAGTTGGGTGGCAGACAGAACGAGAACATGTGGAGAAAGGAGGGCGATGTAAGATGAAAACAGTCTGCAGACAGTGGATGATTTATGCTCATTAGTACAATGTGTTATAGTTTTGGTGATAACTTTGTGAAAAAATAGTTAATTATGTGCTGAATGTTAAAAAGATATAAGGGAAAGGATTCGTAATGATGTATTATGATTGGAACAGTTACTAACTGGGTACCTTAAGTTACTCCATTGTACAAATAGACCCCGATTCTCTCTTTTTAATGAGCCTGTGGGACACAAGCTGCAGACTATCAAACTGTTTTGAATAATTCTTATTATGGAGGTTAAATATTGATGTTAAAATGATGCGAAAACCAGCTCGCTCCTGGAATATCCATTGTTATCATTTGGGAAATACTTGATCTGTATGCAACTGCAGTCACATCCATCCAAATCCACCTCCTAAAATCCCAGCAGCAGCTTCAACACTGTTTTCTCCCTTTTCTCTGCTAATTAAAATCTACATTAAGACTTTTTTTATTCTACAAGTCAGCACAATATAGGAGTGTGATAATTTCAGAAACACCTATCTTCTTCTCAAAAGACAGAGCACAACGTTGTTTTTGGTGCGTGTTAAACAGGTTTAAGCTTCGATAACATTGTAGACTGCAAATTAATGCCCAGTGCCATTTGCCTAATAATTGGCTCTGTAACTTTGAATAATACACTTTATGTGAAATGAGAATACAAAACAAACCTGTCAAAGCAATTCTATTCAGGTTTAAAAGAAGATTTATGGTACACACACAGAGAAAGTCTTTTCAGCATTCAATCAAACAGGTTCCAGTGCTTCTGTGTTTCCATCAAAACAAGGTAGGGCTAAGTAATCAACTGTATCGTTTGATAACAATTTACATGACAAAATTTTACAAAAACAAAGTAAATTCCCCCAAAACTGTTCTTTAATACCCATTTAAAAATATTCTACATAAATACCGATACATTCAGCAGGCCGATGTAAAATATGTTCCTAAATAAAAAATAAATACATGAGCAGAATCTTTCAGCAGCTAAGTGTTAACATTCAATTATTAACGTATTTGTTTTGTTAAAGTTTGTTTGATATTTTTTCCAGTAGATGTAATAACTTAACTTTAATTAATGTTACTCATACGTAATTTAATTTAATAATAATAAAAATGTAATAAAAATAATAATGTATACATAATTAAATTGCTGTTTCGTTTTTCAATAATAAAGCACATTAAACTGATGTGATTTTTTTTTTTTTTTTTCAATAGTTTACAATTAAATAAATGCATTGATATTGACAGTTTCTATAAACTTACTGGGATCTGTTTTAAATGTTTGTTATTTTATTATTGACAATAAGAAAAATAATAAACATAATGTTTTCTATAAATAAGTAGCCTTATGGTGAGTTCTGGGATATAAATAAAAAGCTTTAGAAGTTTTTCTTTTTAAACTGCTCAGTTTAGGACCAAACAAAGCATTAAAAAAAAAACTTTCAGTTTCTTGAATAATAAAAAAAAAGGTTGGATTAGTATAGCGGTGGAATAACATAAGCTCAGACTCCCATCTCCTGCTGGCTGTTTGTGACCCGTCACTGAGTTTAAGCAAATCAATAAGCCCACATGGAGCTTCAGTCAGAGCCAATATTTCCTGCCTAATCCATATCAAAGCCTTTTCCAACTTAGGTTTAGACCCGGTTAGTATTTTAATGTCATATAGCACTAATAAATCATTCTTCAATGTGTGTAGCTCCTTTGGTCTGTGAGGGCAGCAGATCAGGAATGTTGGCGTATAAATTATCACTGTGCGTTGTTTAGTAAGGTGTTAATAAATTATTCTGAACATTAAAGCTGAACAGGAAATGTTTTGATGTCCTGAACCATTCTGTCAAAAAGCAAACTTGCATAAGATGTTACTTCTGCACATGAATAAGAATATGAGGCAGTTATTTTGAGGAGGACACGTCTGTTTATCTTTGTGTTTTGTGGGTTATATAACCATCTGTCATCCTCCAATCTTTTTACAATCATCGTAAATTGAAATTGTCACAAAGTGGTTATTGTTTAAAACAGATAAAGACCAAAATGTTCATTTACAGGAGTAACAAGTAAAGTGCACCTGCACTGTGGCACAGATGGCCCTGTTGCATTTCAAAAATACGGTCCCAGGTTTAAACCTAATCCAGGGGTTGTTCTGCGTGGAGTTCATATGTCTCTCACACAGTCCAAAAACATGACTGTTGGGTTAATGGTTTTCTCCGAATTGCTCTAAAGTGTGAGTGTTTGTTATTTAATGGATTGTTGTCCTATCCAGAGCACACCCCGGCGCTCGCCTAATGACCGCTGCACATAGGCAATAGGCCCCTGCGACCCTTCATGGAAAAGTCAGTATAGACATGGATAAATGGATAGATGGATGGATGGATGGAAAAGTAAAGTGGTGTACTCAGAATCAAGTCCAGTCAAAGTTTTACTCAGAAATAACAATTTTTGAATTTTACCCATGTCTATGTTTGATAACTGATTTTTACAGTTGTATTATTCCTGTTTAAGTAAATGTAAAGTTAAGCTGACAATATGATTTGAATGTTTAGCTGGAATGTCTATTTTTGCCAGCAGAAGGTAGGATTTCTGGTCACAATTTATTTTAAAACAAATATTTTGAATGATTGTGTTTAGCCAACAATACGTATATTTAATTGACCTGTTATTTCTTTTCCAAACTCCAGTATAAGTAAATATGACTGTTGTTGAGATAAGGGCATGTTTGTTGGTATGCAAAGATGAATAATAATCTTTGTCGCCACTATCTCCCCTTTCAGCATTTGTCCACAAAAATTGAGAATAAAACAGATAGACAAGCAAACATTTGCTGTTGAGATAACCCCATATGCTGAGATGCCTATAGGAATGTAATGTAATGGCATCACGCTGGCGGTCTGCCTTAAGAACCACTAAAAACTACAAATATAGCCGTAAGCCTGGTCAAACACAAATGTAAATATTAACTTACAGATATCATTTATCTTCTGTTTCTTTCTAGCTCCTCAGGCTTTAACAGATCTAAACCCTTCAGTTTGGTTTTGCACAAAAATGATGAAGAATAATTCAATGAACTCTGTGGCTATGGCAGAAGGCTTCGGCTTTTAGAACTGAAAATAAAAACTGTGTCCAGATTTGTTACATTTATATTGTTAAATTTTGCAATTAATCATTGTATCATGAGCTTTACTGTGAATGTCCTCATCATAAACAGTATCTGATAAATGTTTTTTGTCTCTGCCCTAAAAGACAGAGAGGCATGGTGCTGTATCTCGCCGTAGCAGAAGGCTGACAGAGCACACAGGCACAGGTAAAAATGTGCCTGCAACTCACCGGTTCTTTGATTTCACACATGCACACATCCGGTCTTGCTTCGTTTGTGCGCAAGCAGGATTCAAACTCAACACAGTTATCAATTTGGACTCCTCTCCGCCCTTCTTTTTCTGCTTTTAGCATTCAGCATTCCCCTTCTTCCATCCTCTATCATCACGAATCAACCACCTGCTCATCTGATTCATTTAGATCTATTCCACCCGTTTCACTTTCGATTTCAAAAACAAGCTTGTCCACTGCATTAACTTCGGTTTTTGTTTTTTACTTCATCCCCGCTGTATTGCTTTGATTGTCTCTTGTGGTACACACATACGAGGAGACACGCACACTGCAGCATCAGTCAGCAAACGTCTGCAGTTGACACTACACACAAGACGGCTGCGAATAAAGACACGTTCTTGCACATGTACCAAGAAATAAATCCATACCACAAACAAACTGAGAAGTCTAAACAAAACAAACCTACACAAACACTTTCTCTCAGGGCATCGTATGAAAAAAAGACTCCCAGACATGGGTATGTTTAAGGTTGATTATACCCACTTAGTCTGAGAAGCATGTTAATCAGAAAAGGAGTCTGTATCTCTGCCATTTATGTCTTCATTTCTCAGCTTCTATCTTTGTCCATTGTTGTTGATTCACTAGAGCAAAAAACCTGACTTACTGTATGAGTCTCACATCCTTACTTCTATTTTCACTGGGAATATTATCGCTTTCAAGGATGGCTAATGTAAAAAGATATTACCCACACCGACTTGTGCATATATATATATATATATATATATATATTATTATTATTATTTTTTTTTTTATAGATTTGAGGCTGTTTTTAATCTTCTGTGACGCCAATACAAGATTTGTTTTTCTCCTTCCTTTTACTTTAATATCAGCTTTACAGCAAAATTATTTGATTAAAAGCCTATACATGGTTTTGCTTACCCGGCTCAACACACAGTTTTGGGTTGTTATGCACCAACTAATTGAGTAATCATGACAATTAGAGAGGTCAATAAGACATTCTGCTCTAAAATGTACAGACATTTAAAATAGAACTATACCAATTTGGTGGGGACAACATTTTTTTAGCATTGTCCTGAAATACTATGTAATTAGAGCAAGTGTCTTAGCATTTAATTGTAATTCGTATTGTGTGTTTGGTGCCAAAATGTGTTTTTTTCATGCGAGCAAGCAAAGTTTGCTGAGTGCAAGAATCTGCTTTGCGACCAGTCACTCACCAGACCCTTGCAAACGAGAACAAATGGCAAACTTTAAAGGCAAAGTGCAGGGTGCTTTGTGATAAGCTTCTAAAGTAGATATAGGCTTAAATGTAAACTTTCCAAACTTTACAGAGTTTATGTTAAAGGATACACACCATCTGCTTCTGCCATGATACTTCGGTGAAAAACTTTGATATCAGATTTTTTTTTCCTGATGTGAAAGAAACACTCTTTAATTTGAGCCTCCTTTCCATCCTTTGGTAAGCCTCCTCTTGAACCGCGCTGCTCTGAGACTGAGTTTTGCTCATGGCAGCTTTGAAACTGATTCGGTCACGGTGTCTGGGAGAGGGTGTGGAGCTGTGGGATGCTGGACAATATTCACAGGCTGATGTTCAAAGAGTGAGCTTTGAGAGCTGTAGGGCTAAGAGGGAGAGGGGGAAAGGTGGCTAGAGGAGAGGCCATTGTGAAGTCAGAGAGAGAAAGAGAGAGAGAGATACCACGCATATGAGACAGTTCCTAGGGAGATTTAAGCCCAAGCACTCAGTTATAATTCATGCAGAGCGGGAGGTGAGCGGTGGTGGTCATCGCAGCACAGACAGTGATAACAACGGTGAGACAGATGATGAGGCAGCAGAGGAGACAGAATTGGGTAAATTAGAACAGAGGAAGAACATGCATTAGTGCTTGAAGAGAAGATCATCCCCATTCAGCCGTCCCAAATGTTAGAAATGCCCTGACAAAAGCGGCCCTTCAGCTTTATCAGACAAAGGTGAGGTAGTCCAAATTAAAAGAGATGTTTCTTCCCTGACCAGAATGACTCGGATGGATAGTCAATAAAGACGTGGCATAGTTGAAAGCCTCTTTTCTTCATTTCACCCCATGTAACTTGGCCTCTATTCATGGGATTGCACTTAAAAATAAATGCATTCACATGGCACACTTCATAGATTACATCTCAATGGGGTGTTCCTCTGCGCAGTCACCCATTAACATCCACTCATATTAGCGTGAACACCCCCAAGCTCCTCCGCAGTCCACCATCAAAAGGGATGTTTCACCATTAGTTTGCTACCTGGCATATTCCACAGATGATCAAGTCAATACAAACTATTTCCTTTCAAAGTCAATGGTCCCCGCTTCAGCTGTCAGGTTAAGCCAATAAAATTAGAGAAGACAAAAAAATGGAGGGCAGAGAAAAAACCTTGGCGAGCTCTCTTTTATCTGATACGGGACCATCACAAGTAAAAACATTTAAGCAAGTATGCGGGACACAGTGCGGTTTTGATCATGGGGGCTGGCAAACGGAGCAAGTTCCAAGGTAGGCTAAACACAGTGGAGCCATTCTCACCGTTACCTGTCAGAAAGTCAGTGGAGAGGAATAAGGCTGCTCATATGGGCTTTCTAAATCCCACACAACAAAAACAAGAATCCAGCACACAGCTCCATCAGCTCCGGCTGATCCTGCCTAAAACTCCAGCAGGTTGAGCCTTACAGACGTGATTGTTTTCTTTTTACAACAGTGCTAAGTGACTCACTCATTGATTGGACTTTCTTCAGGTATCTTGAGTAATGGGACAAAACACTGTAAAGCAAAGCAGACAGAAGATCTCCAGCTGCAGCCGTTGAGAAAGGTTGGCATTAAAATGAGAGAAGATTGGAACGCACCGATGCAAATATATATATATATATATATATATATATATATATATATATATATATATATATATATATATATATATATA
>JAVLVB010000724.1:350666-406752 GCA_032876305.1 Orestias chungarensis
ATTGAAACAGAGGATCAGTTGTGTCTACCTTTTTAAAAAGTCAATTGCCTGGAAAACTTTCTAAAAGTCAAACTAAGTTGTATATGTTTCTAAAGAACATTGAACATAAGCTCCATGAAACTGCCCCACATAATAAGAAGCAAACGTGCTACAATGTCAGCGCACATGGCAATTACAAGTGAAGCTATGGTCGGGTCTGAATTGATCCAATCGCAACAACAACAACCTGTCTGTTATTGACAGATCTCTGGAGTTTAACTGATGCACACATGCCCAGAGGCCACTTTGCCAGGCTCCGGGCTTCCACCCCCCACCCCTCCGTTTCTCGCTCCCACTGGCTCACCCTTTGTGTGAGAAACAGCAATATTCAACAGTGCCTCAGCGGTGTCAGGCTTGGTGTTCCTATCAACAAAAGAAATCCACTTTCAGAGCCTGAAGACTGTTATTATTCAATTTTTCTCCTGGCATAATACTTTGATAAAGACTTTTTTTTTTTTTTGCTTCTGGAAGTATGGGCTTGTCTCCCTTTGCTTGAATTTTAATCTGTGTGCATTTGCGTTCATATCATCTGCAAATAACATTTCTGTCACAGGCATTATTAAATCCTTAAATGTGCCAGATCCACATCAACATTTGACAAGCTTCAATTAACAAGCTGCAGCTCTATTTAGATGATCTCGTTGAATAGGTTTACAGGGTTTATTGTTAAAAAAAAAAGTCAGCTGTTTGTTCTAATAAGTGATAGAAACAGAAAAAAGCCTAGACTTCAAATAGGAAGTTCAAGGAAAAAAGAGCATTTAATTTGTGGATAACTGGATTGAACTAACATCTTTTAGAAGTTTAGGAGCTTTAACATTAAGAAATAGTGAAATTAAATTGAGTATTATATGGGCTCTTTCATTGTTTTGATCATAATTGCTGTTAATAATGATTCAGTTAGACATCAGAGACCATCTAAACAACCTTAGATCAATGGCTGTCACAGCCGCAGAATAATTATTTTTTAAATGATTGAGAATTCAAACAGTATCACTGAGCAGATATTTTATCATTTTTTTAAGTACTACATATCATAATCATTCTCTGATACATTAATGATCAATGATGGTAGTAACATTGATTAACTTTTCTCCTGAGGGTTTAAACCTTTCCAGTTCAGAAAGTTTCTGCTATGTTTAAACCTTTCTCAGCAGAGTAGGCGACTATTAGCCTATTATTTTTTGCTTTTACGGACCACAGCATTTTACAGCATTTGGCAGTAGTTCCTGATAAGAGGACAAAATCTGTTTTGTCAACTTTAGAATTGAAGAAGTAAAAAAAGAGAGAACATGACAGCATACAACCTATTATGGGAGATTTTAGAAATAACAAGTATCATTAATCAAAATAATGATTTTGATAATTATGATAATTCACTATTTTTATTAGCATTATCTTTTTGAAGAGGTTTTTGTGGCACTAGATGGCTTTTATTTATTAGTGGCTTGACAGGAAGAAGGTCCTCCTCCTGCTGTATTTTTTTTTAAAAGAAACTTCATTCTTTGACCTTCAGACTTATTAGCCCCAATAGTTGACTGACAAGTAAAGCTGAAAGATTTAACCTTTTTCCAACACACAGACACTTTACCAAATGAACCCAGATAAAGCAACACTGTAATAAAATAACAGTAATAATAATAACATAAATAAATAAATGCTGACTCAAACTTAACAATTTGCAATGTTGTTTGAAACCGCATTAAGAGCAAGGCCAGAAATGCAACGAAACCATTAAAAAAGAAATAGAATTTCAAATCATATTTTAAAAAATACAGTGGCCCCTGCCTGTTGACGGTTTATGATTCAGTTTTTGTTTTTTTGTTCTGCTTAACTTTCCCCTTTTTGAAGACCGCATCTAAAACACTGGAAAGAAATTGCAGCTTGGAAACAGGCTAAACTGCCTACAATAACACTTGACACACTATATGCTGCAGTACCCAATCAAGAACTCGCATAAAATTTCTTTAATGCAGATTGGCTATACCTCAAAGACCAGAAATAAAGAAGACTTTGACTATTAATTTCGACAGTAATTCCTAGACTTTCACCATGTGTATTAATGTATGTTGGGTATGTTTTGTGTGTAAACTATGAAAATTTCAGGTATTCATTTTTCACGTATTTACATATTTGCATATTTTTACTATGACTGTGGTCCCTAACCCCTGCAAATACAGCAAGTCCACAAATGTAGCATTAGACATTAAAATGTATTTGATAACAGTATTCTCTTGTGTTTCATAAAGGAAATATAAAAAGAGCAAGCCAAAGCTATACAAAAGGGTTAAAAAAAATCAGCCAAAAACTTCTGATTTCTGCATCTCTGTTCCCGTAGCCGCTGTGTGTTTGGATTTGTCAGATCCTGGTTGTACCATAAACACAGTCAAAAGTCTGAGCTGAATGTGGAATTCAGCAGAGATCTGGTCACTTTTGTACTTTATATTTTACATAACAAAGCCATTAGTACTTTGTCATTACAAAAATGTGTGTGCCACTTCATTTTATCTTCCAGGATAAATAGCTTTCTTTTCAAAAGTTTCAAGCAATTGAGCAAAATGTCCTCATTTTTGTGATTCATTCTTTGCTTAATGAAACCTTCATTTTAGAGCAGAATTAATTTCCAGTTCTCCTAAGGCTTTCAAATAAGTTTTTTGTCAGAAAAAAGCTTTTTTCTTGATAAATGAATCTCAGATAACCTTTTGTTAGTCAGTTTAAAGGTAGACTTCTTACTCCAAACTTTTTTATGTGAGAACTTTACTATTCATTACAGCCCCATCAATAATTCAATGTTTTTAAACCTCCTTTTTCTTTCATAAGGCCTTTTTACACTTACACTTCATACAACAGTCAGAGGTTTTATTTCATAGGTAGATATTTGAACTATTTTGACTCTACTTGTAGTTTACATTCTTACAAAAATTAAAATGAATGGGTAATTTAAGCATGTGTATTTTAGTTAAAAAAAACAATTAGAGTTTTAATTGTCCTGTTATATCTCATTGGTGTATAACCATAAAGTAATCCTAGCATTCCTACCAAAAATTAAATAGCTTGCTAAAAATACTAATGCAGCTATATTTTAGATTTTAAAAGTTTTCTTTAGTTAATTTAAGTTAAAAAAATAAGACTTGAACAATTAAAAGGTTTAATAAACATGTATTTGAGGCAGCAAACCTCTCTCTATCTCTTGATCTTCTGTCAACATGAAAACCACCAAACTTAATATATTTTATTGTGGTTTATGTCAACAGCCAAGATAAAGATTTAAAGGAATGTGATTGTAGGAAAACGTTGCTCTCTATTCTTCTACGCAAAATTTCCTATACTTTGTCAGTTTGGATGGAGAGCATCTGTGAAGTCCCTTGGATTTAGGTTGACCTAACAAAAACATGAATGTGTATAAAACTACTCTATTCCTTTGTTCTTATGCTTGTATATTGTTATCATTTAGAAAGTAACATTGTAACTCCTGTTTTTATCAATTAATGTGACCAGCTCCTTGGGTGTCCACTAAACATAATCATCCTTACAGCACATACTGTAAAAATACTTCAATATTCAATACATCAAAATTTGCAGGGTGTGGCCATAATTCTTAAAAAGAAACATTATCACCAAATAGATAGCATCTGCGCATAGAAATCCCAGAATTATGTAAATCCGCCAGATTTAGGTAATCCCTAAGAAATGTGAAATAATTGATTATTTTCTTACTTTTGACTGACACCACACCCCCAGCCAAAAGTGAATGGTACAGCGTATCATGTAGTGATGACAGCATCTATGCCATGTGCCACCAAACAAACACACATTTTGGTCCGCAGCAGGGTGATGAAGTCACTAAGTCCGCCATATTGGTTGTGGCATAGCGGTCCCGCAAACTAATAAAAGCAAACTGTCAGAACTTCATACAGCGCCTTACTACAGGGTGCTATAAATTATTTATAACTACCTTAATCTTAGACATATTCTCTATTTTATAACTAAGCGATGTTCATATTCTGTACTTTTCCACTCTGCTCATACTACGTTATAGATTATCTTAAATGGTCCAATAACTAAATAATTGCGGGACTAAATAACTGAGTCAGCTATGCTGCTATGTTACGTCATGTTTGCTGATTTCTATAGGTTAAACAATGTGTGGGAGAAGCATGTTAATTCTCCCTACATCTGTTAACAACAATTCCCAAGTTTTTCACACTTTTCTGAATATTTTTGCACTTTTGCCACAGAATTAACCGCAAAATTAAGGATTTTTGCCCGCGTTTTTCTAAGGGGACTGATATTTACAGATAAGATTTATTTCTAAATAGTTATAGTTGCATTGAACTTCATTTAAGGTAACAGAAAATTCATAAAAATATTACATTTTTGCGATTATTTTTACAACAAGAAAGATTATGTATTTCCTTCCTGTTCAAAATTCTGCATAACATCTAGTTGGTTATCACATAGAGTCCCAAAATGACAAACAAAAATTTGTGATTGTAATGAGAGACATTTGAATAGGTTTCGTTTAAACAGGTTTAAGAAGGAAAGCTACACAATCACTGTTTATACTGAGGTTGTCATTCGGGTGTTTAGTGGCCATTTTAGCTTATGTTTTAGACACACATGGTTAATGTGCATCAAATGCCGTCATAGCAACAGAAGAGACAGCTCTGGAAAACCAAAAAAAACAAAACAGAAAAAACTAGAAACCACAAAATAAAAAGAACTATTATGTTTTGAAAACTGAGCATGGAAGGAAATGTATGTAACATGAACCAAAGGCAAAGAGAAGAGGAGTAATCTCAGAGCAAGAGGGGCTAAATGAATTTTAGAGTCGGTGTGAGATGACAAAGGCAGATATAAAACGGAAATAGGGGCTTGGATTGGACTGGCTGGAGACAAATGGAAAGATATCTGAAAAGTAGCCTCGCCAGCGATGTTGTAATGCTGTGATCTCTCGGTGAAACAGTTGGGTCATGACAAGATAAGCCCAGCTATTACAACTTGAGCCTGCATTTTCACTCCACCATAAGCTGTGGCTCAATAACATTCCTAAAACAATTTTAAGCACTGATGTTATTTAAAAAAATCACAAACAAAAATAGGACCAGATACAAATCACAGAGGGACACATCTGATTGGATGTTTTAGATGCATTAAATGGAATTTAAAGACTATTACGAAGGGACAGGCATGGATCATAAACCTGTATGAATCAGACTATTGGTTTTACGAGTCTGTGCCTGTAATGGCTTGCCTTTTACTTTTCATTGTGCAGAGCTCTGTCCAAAGAGGAGACAAGCTTCTGTTTCAGACTACATGTTATAGCCTCTGTGAGCCTCTGAGATGGCAACTCAGCCAATCAGAGTGAGTCATGCTGGGGAAAATCTGTCCTTTAAAACAAAAAGGGGAAAAAATGCTCAGAAGAAGCAACAACAGCAGGTTAAATCACAAAACTTCCATCTACATAGCTGCTCATTAGGCTCAGTATTCACGTCATGCTTGTCTTTAACTTATATCCTTCCTGAGTACCTCCTCCTATGTATGTCCTACATGGTGGCTTCCTCTTTCTTTGACTCAGCCTTGCTGTAACTGTCAATGCCAAACGGGTGCTATGGCAACGAGATAGTCCTGTAGGGTCTCTGTGAACATGGGAATCAACATGTGTGCCACTTTAAATGCATGTATAATTTAATATACTGTTTACTAAGACCTATAAAAGGAGACAACGGCTTCATCTTGCAGCAATTTTGCTTACAGCTTTAAGCATTGCAAACATTTCTGCCGATACTAATAATGCAAACACCACAACCTGAGCCTTACTAAGGTAAAGAACGGGGGGTTTGAGGGATATTGAACCTATGACTTTGAATGTGGTTACAATGAATCCTTAAAACAAACAACTGATATGATCAATCACTAAGATCTTAACCTCTTAGTAACTTAGAGCTATGATCACACAGGTCTCCGGGGGGGGGGGGAGAGAAAACCTCTTGAGAATATAAAAAGTTTTACAATTACAATAAGTTGCATTTGCAGCATCAGCAGACACTGAAACAAAAAAGACAAAGGAAATAAATATGAAAAAGCTCATGTCGGAAAAGAGCTTACATTCATACCTGAGCATGGTGTCCCAATACTTTTTTTTTGTAACAATTGGACATAGTCATCAGCAGTGCATTTTTTTTATATTTGGGTTTTTGTTTTTTTAACCATGGTGAGCTCAGATATGATCTGAACTCAACTGAAGTATTCTGAAGATTGTATTTTTCCATTTGCAGTGGACATTCTTTAAATGGGTTCAGTGGGAAATTAAAACATAAATTCATTTTGAAATCGAATTGGTTAACTTCTTCTAGTCATCTAGTCATGAGGAATTAAGAAGGAAGAAGGAAGATGTTAAAAGGTTTGAGTAAACACATTTTTTTTAGATGCACTGAATTATCTTTATAGTTTTCAGAGAAGAAAACAAAGGCTTTAAATCCTACACTGTAGAGTCTGCAAAGAAATAGGTTTCAATGCATGAAAAAAAAAGAAAAGTAAACTGTAGTGTTAGTCTTTAACAAAGAGTGGTTGTCTTGTTAGACTGAACTTCACACCTCAAACACTTTGTCAAGTGAGTTGTGTTGATGGTGTTTGAACAATGGGCGAAATGCTCTGTTACCTGGCACTTTGGTGCTTTAGACGATGTCAAGAGCTTTCTAGGTGTGAAGGTAGGAGTCAGCGGTGGCAGACAAGACACTTGGAGCTTAAACCCTAAAAACCTGTGTTACTTAGGATACTATTGTTAGTTTTAGCTTCCTGCAGCACAATTATGTAGTTTAAGCAAACAGATGTTCGAATGTTTTTTCTATTGGCTTCGCCTAATGTAAGAAGACAGAGATTTTGTTATTATGGAAGCACCAGATGTAGTTTAAAGTAATGAAAGATAGGTGAAAAAATAAATCAAGATAATGATATGGATTGAGGAGGATGCAGAGTGACACTGATGTAGGAAAAGGAAGCAGTTAAAAGTAGATGACTACATAAAATCTAATTAGGTTTCACGGTACTAAAGGCAGCTTCTCTGTTGATTTTGTTTTGATATTAATTCATTCAACAATTGCATCAATATTAGAACAAAACTTAAACTATGTTTTGTTGAATATATTTGTATTGCAGTTTCTTTTGAAACAACCTATATGTTGGAAGTAGGTGTTATTTTCACACTGATGAGATCTCCAGTAGCTGAGCAGATCATTTTGACACCTCCAACACATCCTTACAAACTTGACAGCTTTAAATGTCAGTTACAAGAGAAAGTGAAAGAAACGGAGGTAGAAAAACTGGGAAAAGTTAATTTCATTCCATTCCTCACCGACATTATGAGGCAGAATGTGCGTGTAAAATATTTGTAGATGAATGCGTGCATTTATTCCAAATACTCCCCGCTTCTTAAAGCCAGTCATTAAAAAGGGATTCGGGCTACAATGCCTCCTGTTCATGTTGTAAGGGCATAATCAGACATGTCGTCAGTTAACACTGCATGCAGTCCATCTCTCACTGCACACTTGGCGCAAACTTCGAGGCTGCTGAAGGAGGGTAACATGTGTGAGGCAGCCATATGCTCACCAAAACAATAAAGGAAGGAGCGTGTGATTTTTATTGCATTTTTTACGTCAGTGTAATCTGGGGACTGTGTGGGGTCAACTTGATGGCTGTGCCTGCTGGTGAATAAGCAACATCAGCTGACGCTAGGCCTCTGACCCTTTACCCTTCTTTGCAGTGTTAATTGAGAGAACTGCCTTAAAAAAGGCTTAGAGCCTAAAATCCCTTAAGGGAGACAGAAACTTTGCTGACAGGTGAGATATGTTAAACAACGGAAAGCAGTGAGAAAGGAAGAAAATTAAAACTTTGAAAATGGCTCTTGAAAGATGTGAAATAAAGTAGAATACTAAATATTTTAGTATTACAAAAACACCCAAATAAGTCATACATGAACCCAATAAAATAGTAAGGAAAACATTACATTTTGCAAAGACAACTGCATTCATAAAGATTCTCTCAACTTTGTATTTAAATACTACCTAATAGTTTTGTTGAAACAAAAGTGAGCTTAGGATCTATTTAAATTATTAAAGCAAATAAGTATTAAAATCCGAAGCCATTCATGAATTATGTATATGTAACTAAACATTTAAGTGTCCTGGTGTAGTAATATACTGCAAGTTTTACACACTTTGTTCTAATTTACATTTACAAAACAAAGATATTTTGTCAAAAAGCTAAATAATTGTAAACATTTTTACCAAAAGCAGTTCATTGATAGTAAGTCTGTGATTGTTACATTAGAGGTGGAAGGATTTTAACAATTTTCACTTTCTCTTCATTGTTTTGAAATATATTAGTTGAAATAATTGTGTCCCACAAATTAAACAAAATAAAAGTGAGGCCAAGTGATTTCAATTACTTACCTGTACAAAGGTCTGAGAGAGTATGTTTGTCTTCTTAAGTCTGAAATAAAGGGAGATACATATGTAATGAAAATCGTTTCACACAGACTCCCTGTGTGCCATAGCACATGAACTGCAGCTATGCACAAGCACATCATAGACACAGCACTCACCAAGCTGTAACATAGGAGGGAAAATTCTTGCCCTTTTCACATACAGCACCATAAAAGAATATGAAGTGCATCTATTGCACACTACTGAATAGTGCACTATTAAATTACATTAGGTTTTTATGTCAAAATCATGATTGCTCAGGTAAAAAATTTAAAAAAATGCGAGCACCCTCACTAGAGAAAAGGTAAATTAAGTAAATGTAACAGGACACTATAATTGTATTAACCTTTTTATAAACTAAGGGTTGTGTTGTTTTAAATATGTATTGTAAACAATAAATTACTTTAAAAATATTTAGAATAGTTTTTTGAAACATGTACAAACAGAATTAAACACAGGGATGGGAGGTGAAATGAGGAAAGAGAACACAACAAAAAAAAAAACAGTGTACGAGGCAAGCTTCCCTTTGGCATAAGTCCAAGCACTACTTTGTGTGGGAGGGGCGAAAATCCATGCAAGGCTTTTCCACTTTGCCCTTAATGCCACATGCAAAGTTCACACACTGAGACGCTTCTAATTTCCAATCCATCCTGTCACTTTTCAGTGATGCCGATAACCACGCTTAAGTGGTGGGAGTTTTTTGTGCAATGCAGAAAAAGGCTCTCTTTCTTTTACTCATCTATCTATCTTTCGTCCATCCATGCGTTTTGCTCATCTACTCTGCTCTAACAGGTCTCCATTGATCATCATATTTCCCCTTTATCTTTAATCAAAAGGCCTGGGAAATGCTGTTGTTTAATTGATGAGTCTCAACGAGAGTCTCTCTCTCTCAGCAGTTCCCACAGAACCCGTTCAAATTTAAAATTAATAAACCGTTGTTAATTATCCAAGCACAGCTCCACACCAGGCATGTCCTATATACAGGGAGAAGAAAAGAGTGGAAGAGCGACGAGGGAGGGGAAATGGAGTAGAGAGGAAAAATGTCAGAAATAAGACACAGAGTGGGGATTTGCAAAGTTTGAGGTGGAGAGGGAGAAGAAGATGAGAGCAGTCACCTGTGGCTACCTCCATAATCCATCTTCATTTCATAATTTCTCTCATCTCCATCACACACTTCCTTTACTACTTCATGTCTTCTTACAGAAAAAGGATAATAATATTCGAGTGATAAATGTTTATTTATCCCTACATGCATTTTTGCACCCAACTTCTCTTTACTGATCATTTTAAAAACTTAAATTCAACCAAGCGAGTTTAGGGCACAGGAAAGGAGATTGGACTCAGACGGACGATGAAGCCGTTTCTAATAATGCTCCATCTGGATGCAGATTGACCTGCTGTTTCCATTCAAACGCCTAATCCAGATTGATAAATGGGTGGAGCTGTGTTGGCAAGAGGATGAGGAGAGCCTGCAGGGGACGAGACAGGGATGGCAGAGTTCAGAGCAGCACAGTCGTAGGTTCTCATTGCATGTACAAAAAGGTTTAAGTTTGACTTGGGCATGAGTCTTCTTTTTACCCTATTTAATTAGACTAAATATCAGGAGTCTACTGTAACAGGAGACTCTGACTGATTTCTGGGGACAGACCTGTTGGAGTCAATGAGCTTAAATGGGTTTTAAGGGTCAAAAAACCAAGCTTTAGGTTAGGCTTTTGGGTCAAACACTGGTCCTAAAGATTTAGAGAATTTAAGTCAAATTGTTACAATGTTTTTGAGTTTAAATCACACTTAATGTGGCTTCATATAGTAGGAACCCTACCTGCCACCACTCACTCTTTATTAAAGAACAGCTAAAAGAACTAAAGCTATCAGAGAACATAACCTACCTAAATAAATAAATAAATAAAAGACTGATATAAGCTTGTTATCTTTATAGAACAAAAAGGCTGTTATTCTGCACAAGATGCAATTGTGAACTATTTTAGGAGAACTTGAAATAATTCTGGCCTTTTGGTTATAATAGAAACATGTACATTTTATGCAACTTTAATTACAATAAACCCAATGTATTTCAAATGTAATTATATATTAAATTCTAGCCTAAATGCACAAATTTGCAAGATATGATAGAAGGTACAAACATTGCCTTGGGGGGGGCACATAATTTCAACATTTTCAACACAAACAGTTAAGATATAAAACTACTTAAAACTATTATAATTTAGCAATTAGGCCTTTGGTGGATTATAACATGTGACCCAAAGGTTAAGACTTCTCAATATCAATGATCAGTCTCCACAATGATGGGAATCCGTGATTGAACACACACACAGATAAATCTATAACCAGCTTAAAGTCTTAATTGGTTACAATGTAAGCTCTTTAAATTCATAATAAGTATGAAATTCACATAGTCACATTCACAGAGTAAATAAACTGCACCTGCTCTGCTCTATTAATTGGCAACTTATGTCTGTTAAACTAACAGATGCAACAATTTATCTAATTTAAGCCAATTCTAAGGCTGTACTTTGGCTTAGAATTAACAGATATACTAGTTTCCTGTAAAACCCCATTATATGATGAAAAATATAACTTTGGGTTTATTTTAACAAGCTTAAAGTATTATTATTAAGTTTTACAGTGGGATGCTTTAATTATTAAGATATAAATGTTTTTATGATATATAAGCCTCGACTGCCCATTACTCTTACTTTAAATTCTCATATAGAGATTAAGTTACAAAGCCTCACTGACAAACCTACTGGTTCCTCTATCATCTTGGCTCTGGTCCATCTCTCGCTGTGGTTCTAGTATGTTCCTGGCGTCTGTATACCGAACCTACCCTAGACCAACAGTGTTTCTTTTTTTAGGCAGCAGATATTGTCACAATCCTGCCATTGTCCAAATCAAAACTGCCTTGGCTGAGGAGTCCTTAACAGTGTCTTGCATAAGTTTAGTTTCCATTCAAACTTTTGGCATTTTATACCATTACAACACTAAACTTTAATGTATTTTATTTAGCTTTTATGTGATGGACCAACACAAATTTGTGCATAACTGTGGACTGGAATACAAAAGCAAAAATGTTATAAACAATATGAAGTGTACCATGCATTTGATACCCCTAAATAAAATTCAATGCAACCAATTACTTCCAGAATCAACCTAATCCATCTGTTATGCAGAGGCACCAGAATCTTGTTAAAAATCATCAGGGTACAAGACCAAGGAACACAGCAAACTATTAAGTAAGATCGCTGTAAAAGAGGTGTATGCACAACTCAAACATTCATATTCGTATTTATATGTCCATTAAATTCTTGTACCCAAAAGTCTTGTTTTTATATGAGTATGAATCTAAAAGCTGAGTGCAAAGTCCTATGAATACAATTCTAATATCCACTACTACGAACTGTTCCTTTCTCTGTGGACACAAATTCAACTTTGTTTGTACGAGTAAAAAAATGCAATAGTATTGAAAGCATCATGAGGTGGGAATGTTTTTTTGTTGGTGGTGAAAGAAGCCAGAAGGTTGGCCCACATAGAGCCTGTAAACCACTTATAATAGAGGTTCAAGTTCCAGATGAAACAACCATAAACAGTCAGAAAAGTAGAATAGTTTTTATCCATTATTAAATATTCATGTAATTATGTTATATCAAGGTTGATGTCCAGACATAATGGAATCAAGCTGTGCCAGGACAAGTATACTGGTTTTTCTTTTTATTATTTGTTGTTTTGTTTTTTTAAAGATGCTCTCCTTTGAATCTGAGTTTGTTGTTGATACTTTCCATCAAATCTAACATAAGCGGTTTTGAAAAGAAGGTTGGGAAGATGTTTTAGGCTCTGGGTGTGAAAAGATAACAGGGACACATTTCAAAAGATTTAATAAGCAGGTGAAATAAAATGTTGTTTCACAAAGTATTTACTCCAGGAGGATCATTAGAAAACAAAATGATTCAGATTTTTACCACCTTTACAAAACAATCTAACCTTTTCCTTTCTTTAGAGAATTTTGCACTTTGTGTTGGTCAGTCACATAAAATAAGAAAACATTGAGGTTTGTGGAAACAGAATTGTGGAAACATTACTACATTTGCAGGTAACTGTAAACATTAAATGATAACCTGGGGTCCATTAACATAACTACAGTACAAGACTAAAATAAACAAATAGAAAGGAACAGAAGACCCCCTACTCCCTTGCATCAAGCTCCCCGACCCACTCATACAGCCTTGGCCCTTCCTCTCAAATGACACTCTAATGGTTTAAATGATGACTTCCCCTTGAGATTTAGGGCGTACTGGGCCAGTGTGAAGGGTCCAGCTGAGAATTGATGAGTCAACTAAAGGTCACTGGTAAGGCTTGCACTTCCATTACGAGGCAACAGCAAACAAATACAAATACGCCTACAAATACACAGTTGTGCCGCATCTACTAAATTCTTCTTTCACACATCACTTTTTCTTTTTTTCCCCCCGGGACAGCAACACAATTCCAAAGAGATATATAAAAATCCTTACTACAATAAGCAGATACAAGACTGAGCCAGATAAAATGATATCTCCTACAACATGATGCACTCCCACTGATCTGTCACCATTGTGCTGATAAAAAAAGGAGCAGTGAATGTGTAGAAAAAATGTTTCTCTGTGAAATTAAAAAGAGTCCAAATGTACCTTCTCCCTCTGCTCCTTGGAAATTTGACCAGACATATATCATTTCTCTGTGAGAAAGCTAATATGTTGTAGTTTCCGGGGTCTATCTGTTATTCTGGCTTGGAGAAAGGATCATTCTTTTGCTCCCTGTAATTACATCTGTAATGTCCCTGTTTTGCGGCTCCTAAAAGCACAAAGGAAGTTAAGATCGTGATATATAGTATATTTATTACTGCTTTTACAATTTCACTGACAACTATAAGTCAAATATGTGCCAATCTGGAAGTTATGGCTATATACACAGAGACCTCAGTTTTAAACTTTAATTAACATAAAACATATTCGGTAATTGAAATATGAAAAGCGTATCAAGCATTTGTATTCAGCCCCCTGCACTACGATGTATTTAAATACAAATTAGGCACTGATAAGTCTTTGTTTACACATTTTAAAAAACTGTTTGCTCTAACAACAGTTTAAGAGGTATTGCAAAGGGGTTCCAAAGTATACTAGAATTTATTGACAATCCATTACCTGAAACATTCAAAGCTGTATTTTCTTTATCTAAATATAGATCTGACAACACCAAAAAAAACTTTTTATGATTTTTATAAATAGCATGCTAGCACTAGAAACAGTCCTAATCCTGCCTAATCCTGTCATGAATATCACAAAATGGATGTATTTAACTGTTCATCAAACTAATTTAACCATCTCAGCAAGCCCCACTTGGTCAATGTGACCAGGTTATAACAAAAGCTAACAAATACCAGGAAGCTGTTCTAGCATAAAAAATAAATCAGTTGTTAAATTAAAAATATCAACTAGAATATAATGAAATTTTACATTTCCATACAACTTTAACAAACAAGAGGAAATCTTCAAAGTTGCAAGTTTGGAGGTAGGCTAAATACGTGTATGCAGTTGCTTTATGTCTGCAAATGGGGAAACACCTTTCTGATGCTGCAGTAACACATGTAGTGGCAAAGTTACCAGTTCTGTTTTTAAAGTTAAAGCAATGTCATTTTTATGTGATTTCATACGGTGACACAGCATTTCTGCTCCACATAACAGGCTCAAGGTTGAGCTGTCCTAAAGCTTGCTCCTGTTTGTCAGTCTCCCTCAGGGCACTGGGTCTTCCCACACAGACAGCCAGCAGATATAGATAGACTCTACTTTATACATGGCAGCAAAAAATCTTCGCTATGAGAGAAAAGCTCTTTGAGTCAGAAAATAGAGAAAGAAAGAAAAAAATACATGCAAAGTTCCTTTGTTTCCTGTCTCTCCTGCTGACAACTACTATGTCTGATCATTTCATTTGCTACCTGGGATAAAAATTGTCGGCTAAGTTGTTTCTGCTAGGGCCAAACGCACGCAAATCGCATTTTGAACACATTATCAGATGATGGACGGCCATGGCAATCTGCAATTTTGACTCGTTTTAAAGAAATTATGAATCATGAAGGTCAAGAATAGCTCTGTGACTGCTTGATCACCTAAGCAAACATTGCAAAGACATTATGTCGTCTACATACAGATATCAGTCCCTGTACAGACACCCACACACCCGTATCTAACTGATAGATATTTGCACGCTTCAACAGAGACATGCACAGCTCCCTGCTCTAAGCATTGGTCTCAAATTGAGACTAAATAAAGGTGGTGAGATAGGACCATAGATAGTTGTCAGATGAGGTCCTGTTATCAGTCTCAGACTGTGGGGCTCTTGTGTTCTTCCATAATGGCCAGCCACTGCACCTGTCTTTATACACATGGGTACTCAGGTCAGACTAAATATAGGAGTGCTCCCACTCTTTGCCTCTCTCTGTTGCCCCACGCTGCACAACACTGCACAGCAACTCCCTTTAGCCGTCCCTTCTTTTAAAGCTCCCAGTAAGAGAAGACTAGGCACGGGAGGCATCACTGCCAAGGGAGTCGCATCGGCACTCGACTCATTCCCTTTTATAGAAACATGATGACATTACAGTTGGGCATGAATTACGAACAGTGACCAATTGGCTTCAGGGAGGTGACCATCAAACATTACCCAAATTTGATTTTAGGAGTAAAGTCTGTCTCTGGTAAAAACTATTTTTAGAGCAAAATAACATCATGCTATGCTATTATAAAAGATTAAAAGCATTTAGGTCTTTACTTGATAATCACGTGAAGATTTTGGTTGCATTTAATAGAATCTGATTATTTAATTTGGCAACATGTAAAACATATTGCGTAAACATGTTTTTTTAGACACCTGTGATGATAAAGTTTTAAATCTTAACTCTCCTGTCAACCATAGCCTCTAAAAGAAATCAGTTACAAAAAAAAGGCAAGGCTTGAAGTAGATAGAAAATCATCTGAGGTATTATTTGTGACCATGTCTCCTTTCTTTGAGCAGAACTCTAAGAACATTTTGTTCACCACAAACTGTGTACAGCAGATTTCTATTCAATGAAAACACATAAACCTTGATAAATATTCCTGTGTATCTATTCATTCATACTGCCTCAGATCTTGTAGGTAGTCTTATAGCCTGACTCATCTCAAAAAATATTCTAGTTAAAGACAGAGACAGTGTACAGGAGAGCTGCCTCTTACAGGCCAAAAGCAACCGAAGAGCTAATTACCTAATAGCACAATTATTATGGCCCTCTCACAAACTTAACCTTCAAGATTCTTCAACAGTCTTCAAATTGATGCTGAGCATTTTCCCTGGGAAGATCAGACAATGGAGTTTTCTGGAACATACATGGATATATCCCTGTACTTCAAACAAGTATTTAACCAACACAAATTAACTTGCAAAGTCTTTCACCAAAAGTTAGTAAGATGCTGACTGGCAGGGCCTTTCTGACGAAGAAAACCCATTTACTCCTACTTGGCAATATTTCAATGCAACCGATACGAGATTAAGCTCAGTTCAATTCACCTCAGACAACCATAATAGAAAGGCAAAGTATAAAACGCCAAACAAAAATCTGCAGGTTCAACCGTTGCTTGTTCTCCCTAGACTAAACCAAATATATCACTCATCCAAACGTCAGACAATTAAAAAAGAAAAAAACACAGAACCAAAACAATTAAACAGTACCAAGCCTTTATTATTTAAAATGCTTATTACCATTTTTATTTTGCACTAACCTAATGAACTGGTTCTATAATGAAGTGAACCACACATTCTTATGATATATTCATAATTTGTTTATTAAGATAGGCATGAATGTTGTTTGTGTTTATTTAATTGTATAAATACTTCCTTATTTCTGTTTGTCTTCCTTTTGGAAACATTATAAAGAGCATCCATCTGCTTTAACAGTCAGCACCTAAGGAGCTCTAACATAAACCGTGTAGCCAGTTAAATTACAAAAAACCTGATTAAATGGAAGCAAATAGCTTTTGGCTTTCTGTAATGCATACTTTGATTACCTTTATATTTTAGTGATTGGCCCTTATGTACTCTAAAAAAGTGCAGAAATAGCACAAACTTGTCCTCAAATAGTAACTCCTGCAGTCCAATATGTTTAAATTGTTTAATTCTAAGGGCCAGTTATTGATTAATACGTCAGGGGCAAACAGTTTAATAAATGCATGCAACACTGACCATATGGTGTTACTGGCAAGACAAACAATTACTTTTATAGTTCACTTTTAATAGAGATATAAAATGTGCAAGCTTAAAGCTTAGAGCCACTTCATAGTCACCTAATTGGGCAAAATGTATTGAATTTAGACTCTGAAAATGTATTGCGCCCACTTAAAAGAAATACAGGTATACAAACAGCTTTCCATCTGGAACCCTTATTATAATAAACCATCATTGCAAATCTCTGCAACACAGATACAGTACAATCTTGAGACATATTCACCTAGACTGATTCATTAGTACTTTAACACCCACTTTTACCTTTGCAACATTACAACTACTAAAATCCCACATTTCATTGTAACCTTCTGTGGTAAACGTACAGAAAGAAGTACTGGTTGTTGTCGGCTATTAGTCATTTTCTGTCGTTTGCAGGATGGGTTTCTTGTTCCACCCATCTTCCTGTCAACCTTTGACAAACTTCCCTGTGCTTGATAAAGAACAACCTCCCCACAGCGTTTTGGTGCAATGAGCATGTTTACCATTGAGACAATGTATGTAGGAATATGCATAATGGTAGGTTCCTGCCACACGTTAAATTTTGGGTATCAGAGGTTTTGACTTATTGCTGTATTTTCAATGTGTTAGAAATAACAATTCTTACACATAGATTAGTCTTAATGTGTTGATTGCACATTATAACAAAGTTAGGGGCTAATTCTATTTTTAATATAGAAATTTGGTAATAAGTAGTGTATTAAACTTATTTTTTGTTAGTATTAATACTATGTAACACATTTAGAGAGACTGAATCAATACATTGCCACCCATATTTTATTGTGCTGCATTACCTAAATTCTTATTTTACCTCCTATAAGTTTATGATAAAAATCAATCCATCTCTCAGTTTCTTGTTATGACTAAAACTTTTTCTCCTTCTGAAACAAAATTCTAAGAAAGGCTCTAAGTAATGATCTTCATTGTGGATAACAGGAACACAGATCATCTGCTCCACAGAGTTCTGTCCACAGTACCAGCAACTGCAAAAAGATTTGGCAAAAGAGAATTTTCTGAGCATGTTTTTTTTTCTTGTGATTTCTGAGTTTGTTTCAATTCCTTTAGAGAATATGAATTCCCTGTAGCAAAGTGGGAATATTACTGTCAGTCATATTATGTTTTCCTTTTCTTCTCATTCTGCAGCTAACAAAATGCCCAATACTGCAGGCAGTGAAAACATCTGCAGTGCCCGGACACCAGAGGAGAACGACTCTCTCTGGTAATAAAAGATGAGATTTAGTGATTAGAGAAATGCCAGTGAATTGCTGTGAGGCATTTTGGTTCAGTCCTTTTCCTTACAAATGGCATTTAGAGTAACTTTTGATGGTGGTGAATTCGTCCACCAGCTGAACCCCAGCAGAAACACATAATGTTTTTGTCAGATAGAAAAATTACTTTCCTACATCTTCATTTTCAACTCTCAGGTTACCAGTGATGCAGGCAGCGTGTAATCAGAAATGGGCCAAAACATTCTGCTGATAAAATTGACTACACCACAGCGCACTCCGTGGCCTCCTCTCCGCCGTCTCTGTTACCCTGGAAACTGTTGTCCATGTAGGAAGGAGCAATTCTATTACAGCAACTGTATGGCTAGCCAGCAGATAGAACAATAAAATATGACTTAACGGTTAAGGAAAAACGAGAGGAAGCAAAGATAAACGCCACAAGGGGAAGGAGCTATCCTGTGAGAAAAACAAGAGTAGGAGTTGAGCACAGACTAAGAGAAGAAAGGGCATCAGAGATTGTCAGAGAGATAAAAAGTAGTGTGAGGAAATATAAATATAATGTGCTGGAGTTGTCTTTCAATCCTCTGACCCCCAAGTCTGGCAGAAAATGTAAGTGACATTTAACATTTACTTAAGAACAATACAAGGGAGAACCAAAATGCACACTTGGCACAGTTCGCAATTATAACCCCCTATCAGAGCATGTCTGATTACAAACAAAAAGCGTGAGGAGACAGAGAGCAAGGAACGAGGCCAGTAGCAATAAGCTAGTTAAGCACACTGCGTGATCTGGCCATGTCATTCCCGCATCTATTCACATCCTGTCAAAAGCCTCGTCTATCCCTCAACCACCAACGTTCCCCCTCAACTCATAATGGATCCATTGAATCACTCCATTTGTCTTCTATCTCATGCCCAAAGCCAAATCCTTTTTTTCTTTCTTTCTTTTCTTTGTTTTGTTTTTTTTACACCCCCACACTGTCTCACACTATCTCCATCAAGGGTAAATTATCATGCTCGTGGCAAGAGGCGGGGCTCAGAAACTGTGTGGGTGGGTGTGTGTTGGTGTATACCCACTGGCAAGGAAGGTCAGAGGGGAGAGACCCAGTAGGGAGACACAGGATACAAATGGATAGCAGAGATCAAATACTAATCAATGCTGAGCACATAGTCTCCTATAGTGGCCCTACTCCTAACCAAGTCTTTTCCCTTTCACACTGTCATGCCTGTCGGGGGACGAGGGGGGGCAGCTAAGATTTTGGCTAATGTGAGAGAGGTATCAGGTTTTGCTTCATTGGCTAACAGAAAGAAAAAAGTCCCTCTCTGATGTGACATGACCCAAAGGAAATGTGTTTGTGTCTGTGACCCCTTCATGCCTGGGAATCATTGCATTGGAATATCACGTTACGAGCTGGCTAAGGCCTGGCTTACCATGTTCTGGCATAAACGATGCAAGCCCATAAAGAAGCCGCAGCCTATGGCTGTAATATCTGATATGGGTCACATTACGCTACTTAAATCCATTTCAGTACCTTTGTGAAATCAACTCCAAGTTGCACAATGGAAATACAAGCAGGTCAGTCCTAAGGCTTTAAAATGTCTGGCCCTTAAAAGTAATTAGCAAATCTGGCTTTTAAAGGCATTTTCTTTTGGAAATTTGATTCTGACCTATCTTTTAAGATAGAGGTAATAAACAGGGCTAATAGAAAGACAACTTTGAAATTACATAAAAGGTGAGCTCAGGTAACTGACAGCAACTATGAGCAAAGACTGATATGGAAACTCTGTACACGACTCACAGTTGATTTATGGTCTTTGTGTAAGTCTTTCACTTTGTTTTTCATGATATAATCATTACATTACTTTGAGTTTGAGTTAAGTAAAAATCTTTATAGCTTGATAAGTTGTTGATTTTGTAATATCAAACATTGCACATCAGACTAGGGGTGCCGCAATACAACTTTTTCACATATGATACGATACCAATATTTTATTCCTTAGTTTTGCTCAATACTGATATTGACCTGATACAATATTTGCATGATTCATACAGACTTTTATTACTTTTGTTGTGTGGAATGTTATAAAAAGGCTAAAATGAATACAAGCTCCTAAATAGAAATGACGGAACATAATAAATACTCAAATGGACTACTTGCATTCGAGTAATGATATTGCAGATCTTAAATGCAGGCCGATTTAATTTGACATTCACTTTTTGCTGACCCCGGACCCGACAGGATAATAATCTAAAGCATTCTTTAACAAAGTTTTGCACTACAAATTGGTCTCGTTGAGAAACCTGCACTCAGTTAAAACCTTGAGAATCCTACTAAAATCAATTATCTGTGTGAGTAAACCAACCAATTACAAATTATTTCAAGATTCCTTTTAAAATTTCCCATCAGTATAATACCAACTATTTGTTAACACAATTTAGTATTGATTGGAAAAAATGTACAAAAAATAACCTATGCACCCATCCTAGTTATCAGGTTCTCCCTGTTAGCTTCAGAGTCAGAGTGAAAGTTTAGCATGCCATTAGTTTCTTTTTACAGATTAAACTTTACGGTTGCTGCTTCTTGAAGGTAATTGCAGACTTTACTCTAATTTGAGTAGTTGAGTGAGCACAAGACTAAAAAAGGTACACTATTAATTGGCATATAGCGAAGAGTGATTTCTTTTTTATTTCTCTGTACTTTAAGAGAAAAACACAGTTTTAAGAAAAGAAACCTTGAGTCAAACTCTCCCAAACACAATTTTGAAGTTTTTTTTTCAATATGTATTTCATAGTAAACATGGTTTATTGCACTAGGCCCTTGTTGGGGTTAGATTGAGGCCTTGAATTACATTTTTCACCTTAAAATTATTGCATTTTCTATGGCTACAGATCATCTTTATTTTAAACAATTTTTCATCCCAATGTTAAATAATCCTATTTTCATCTGGTGTGAGCTTGTTGTTCAACAAATTTCATATGTCGGTATCTAATTTACAGCATGCATTTCTTACAGACAGTTAACTTGTAAAACAAATGAAGGTCTGTAGTGTTTTAGAAGCTGCATTTCATCACAAATGCATTAAAAACCAGGACATTAAAAAACGAAAAGAGGAACAGCCGAACACAAGTATAAGGTTTTTGATTTTCAAGGTATTACAGTAAGAGGAGTGGAGAAAGGGACAATTGGGACAACTGTGTAGATGTATTGCATACTTTATTGGTTTTGCAACTAGGATAGTTCACTCTTTTACAAAATTAAAGGGATAACTTGATATATTATAGCATCACTTTTATAAAAATGTTAATTATCCTTGTCCAACTTTTTATCAAAAAGCCATTTATGGTAACAGATTGTTAAGTGTTAAGAGTTAATTTAGGAGCCTCTTTGGATATTCTGACAACTTAGAAAATGTGCAAAATGTGATTGCTTTGAAAATTATTCAAAACTGGAACAACCCTCGGTGCTTTTACCTTATTGCTTGTTGGAAATTTAACACAGCTGTGAGGCAGTTTAAAGTAATAAAACACTCTGTTTATGCGCTTCCTGTCACCTACACTCAGTGACAGATCCTGGTTTTCTCAAGTAATAAAATAAGAAAGCTTTAACTAAAGTTTGATGACTGAAAAAATTTCCTATGAAACGCACACTACCCACAGAAAATAATGCACACTAGATTTAAAAAAGAATGGAACGATAACTAGAAGGGAGAAGGCAACATTAAAGAAGATTTAACAAACGGACCCAGATAGGGGGAAAAAGAAACTGTTAGGAATTTATTCTAGCACATCCTCTCAGCTCTTCATTACCTCCAGGTTGTTCATCGCCTGGTCGTTACTTTATATCGAGGCTTTTGCGAGCTCGCGCTTTGAGGTAACTCCCCTCAGCGTTTTCACAATAATTCATACCAGTTTTTTATCTCCCTAACAGGATGAGACTTTGTATGATAATATTGTTTCAAACCCTATCACCCAAAATAATAATCACAATTATTTTGATTGAATTGTTCTATACTTATGGCAACGGCATAAAGCATGCGTGTACGTTCAGACGTGTTGTTAAGCTCGCGTAGACGCATTATTTGCGCTCGTGGAGTTTTGGCACGATTATGCCGCCATATATACTCTTCGGTTACTGAAGGTGTGCGCAACTGTGCGCTTGTTAATTCGGCAGTTTGAATACCTTCGACATGCTTTCGCCTCCTGGTGGTTTGTTGATTTTTTTTTTGAGAACATGTGATCAGAGATGCAGGCATTGTAGGAGAGCTCGCATTTTTTAAGTAAATATCGTTGACGATCAAGCTCATTTAAATGTGCTCATCAGAATCATGATGACGATTAAAATAGGATTAATTGTAAGTGCAATATCAATTATATCTATTTTACCATTTAATGTCTATTTTACCATTTAATTTATATCATATCTCCAGTTCAGTGATTTGTGAATCTGACTGTTATGCAGAGGCTCATTGAGAACAGCGCAATAAACACTTTCAGATATTATTACTGACCACTGTGCCTTCACCGCCGACTCAAATAATGACCTCTTTTCACATGACTGTTGTCTATTAAGGAAGTTGCAGTTTGATCGAACTGTACCTCAGGGTCTTTTATTTAAATAGATAATAAAAAATGTAATTGATGCTACTTAGAGTCCTTAAGCTGGCTCTTTAATTTCCCTCCATTTGCTGGCAGCCATTAATGAAACATAAAACATTTAAGACATTAAGCAGTAATTTTCATATTGTATAACACACTCGCTTTATTGAGATCTAATATCTACCTATAATACCACATAAATAATACATTTTTGTTGGGCATACCCTATGGAGAAAGCATAAATAAAAATTCACAGCAATAATAACTTTTTTAAACATAATTAACTAACATGAACAGTAAACACAGTAAGCATAGTAAAGTAAAAAAAATTTACTACACCTTTAATGCAGGCAGATTTAATAATGTAAGTGAAAAAGGCAGGAGAACAAGCTGAAGTAAGTGGATTTTATGCGCATGACCAACAAAAAATGGCCTGTAATTGTGAAGTGGAACATTCACTAGTTCATTCAGATTTTCATTTTAATGCTTTAATCTGACAACCTTAGTTAAAATCCCATGCAAATCATTGCATTTAGAAGTTTCCCTAAATAATAATTAACTTCAACCTCCAACTACTTTAATAGATATGAATAAAGTTCTTTTGTGAAAGCCTTATTGGTTTGGTTTGTTGAAGGTCAACAGAAAGGAAAAGTTTTAATGAACAGTGAGAAACACACTAGACAGGCTGTTTGAAAAAAGGAAACGTAGTTTAGCAAACAAAATCCAACAGTTCAGCATGACTGCTTGGTGACAGATTGGCGAGAAGAGCCTTAATCAAATGGTCAGCCAAAATGCCCCATTGTGACTTTGAAGCAGCTCCATAAATCAGGTGGGATATTCTGTTGTCCGGACAAATACATACACCCTGGCTATTGGAAGCGAATGAAAAAACTTTTGTTAAAAGACAGTCAAAGATGTTCTGTTTTCAGATTCACCAGCCATGTTTGGGACACAGCAAGCCACGTCCACTGAAAAGCATAGTAGTGGCAGCATCATGTAGTGGGAATGCTTTTCTTTAGGAAAGCAGGTCAGAGTTGCTATTTATGAAAGTTCTTAATAAATTGTATTTTTCTGAATTATTTAATTATTTAATAGTGTTACATCATTTATAACAGTATTCAATACAACAACAAATCATGATAACTTTTTATGTATATAGAGATGAGCTCCGAGGTGATAGAAGAGGAATTATTCAGGTTTCAAATAATTCACGCTGTGTTCACTCCTGCTGCTGTCAAAAACACTCCTTTGTTCATCTGAACAGCTAATTCACTTCTCCTTTTATGCCTCCACAGTCATCTCAAACCGTACAATTTCATCTACGCTTCAGTGTTTTGACTGAAAAGCCGTCTCCAGTCAGGAAATAAAAGACATATCAGGTGGTTTGTGGTCTTTGTCATGTCTAAAAAAAATGAGTGGCAGGTAGAGGTAGAAAAACAGAGCTAGATGTGAGAAACAAATGAAGATCTGGGGCCAAAGGACACCATCTCCTATATCCCACTTCAGTCCTGACAGCAGTAACCTGTTTTTATAGCTATGAATGAAAGCGATATGAGTAGAACTGCACCTACGCATGTTAGAGCACTTAACAGCAGCACTGCTGCAACTCTCCCCGAGTGACTGTTCTCAGTCCTCTTTCACTAATGTTTCTAAATTATCTTGTCTGGTAATCAGTGTAAGAATCAATAATTCATTTTAAAGTCAGTATTAAGTGCTTTGTTACTGCAGCTTTGGGTAAAACACAATGACCTGATCACAACGTCTGAAAGGATAAAAACTGCACTGAAAATTAAGATACAAATGTTTGTTCTTTTCATATAAAAGTCGCTTCACGGACTGTGAGGTGGGACAGGTTTAAATGACTCTCAACGTGTTACCTACAACCCTTATGAATGCATTATTTCTACAATGGCCTTCGGCTCTCTGCTCTTTAGAAAAGGGACCGTTTCTTTGAAATTGTTCGGTGCTTCGTACTGACACATGCACAACCACAAAAATTGAGCTCATTATGATTCGAGCCCTCCCAAAGGCTGCTTACCTACAGCTGATTGCACGAGCAAATTTAATAACTGGGCTCCAACAACTAACCAGGAATTAGGGATGAATTCTAAAAGCAGAATGGGAGGCAGATCTTTTAGTTATCAGGCTCCTCTCTTGTGGAACCAGCTTCCAGCTTTAGTCCGTGAGGCAGACACTCTGTCTAGTTTCAAATCTAGGCTTAAAAGCTTCCTTTTTGATAAATTTTATAGTTAGGAAGAGGTAGAGAAGACAGCCTAGTCCGTTGGGGGGAGGAACTCAGTCTTGACAGACGGTTCTCCTTTGGTCTACCTTCTTCATGTCTCAATCTATAGGGTTAAGTTATTTAAGTTTTTCTATAGTTATGCTGCAATAGGCTTAGACTACTGGAGGACAATCTGACCACTTCTCTCTCTGCTACTTTCTTCTTTTGTCCAATCTGCTTAGTTACCGTTATTTCAACCTTGTTAACCTTTTTTCTTCTCTTAGTGTTCTTCTCTCCATTGTAGCCACACCTGGGCTGGCGTTCTGTTAACTGAGACAGCTTCTTGGATGAGAACATGTGCTGAGATGCTTGTAGTGACGCTCTACAACTGCTGCTATAAACTCTTTTTTTTCAGTATCCTGTGCTTCTAATTTAGTTTTCTGTCTTTTCAAATCCCCAGTCGGTCATGGCAGATGGCTGCCTTTACTGAGCCTGGTTCTGCTGGATGTTTCTTCCTGTTAAAAGGGAGTTTTTCCTCTCCACTATCACTACATGCATGCTCAGTATGAGGGATTGCTGTATAGTCAACGACAACACAAGCGATTGTTTCGGTTTGCTGATTCCAGAGGAGTGAATGCTGCAAGTTATTGACTCGATGCAATCTGCTGGGGTTCCTTAGATTCAAAACTTTTTCAAAATGATTTGTTTATGATGTATCTTTGATTTTAATTGATTTTCTTGTAAAGTGCCTTGAGACGACATCTGTTGTAAATTGGCACTATATAAATAAACTGATTCTTGAATTAATCAGAGGTTAAGGAGCAGCTGTGTCCTGTGACAGTTCAGGTCATAAGCAACAGCTCTTGCACTGAGGTATGTTTAAATTTAATCCAACATGTTTTTTTTGTTTTTTTTTATTGGAGTAAAAAAAAAACAATGAATGAGTTTGGACATTTAATGCAACAACATTTAGAAGTCCCATCTTTTCCGGCCAAGAAACGCATTGACTAACAGCATTTACTTTCATGCATTTTTTTTGCAATTTTGACCTCATAAAATTAGATAAAAGATTTTTGACATATTCGTTAATGTAAAAAAATAATATGTAAATGCTTTCATCTTCTGTTGGATTCAAAATCATTACTTCCATACAAAACCTGCAGGTAATATTTGGTAATTTATGTTATCATCATTATATTCAAAGACCAGAAGTTCATTTATACTTCAAATGCTGCACTAGAAAATAATGTTCACTGAACATTGGAACTGCATGTACATCATGTTGACTTGAATTGTTTGTCTGCTCTAATATTTTTGAATCTTAACCTATCTCTCATGTGAAAGTTGGTTAAAAAAAGTATGATAAGAACTCAAAGAAAAACTGGTATCAGCCAGAAAAAATCCTGATCGGTGCATTTTTATTTATGGCTGATTCCATCCACCTGCCAACAAACACCTACTCAATGTTTGCTTTAAAGCAAGTAGAAGGATTGTATCATCTTTGCCACTGAATAAGTAACCAATGCAAGAAAAGTTAGTTTTATTTTGTGCACAGAGATGAAACTGATTAAACATTAAAGATGTCAGGCAAATATCTCCTTGGGTAGGTAATGATTGAGCAAAACTGTGGAAGAGTTTTTCTCCTGTATGTAAAGCAGAAAACATGAGGGCAGAAAGGGACTGGTAGCCATAACTTTAGACATAAAAGCTCTGCTGGGTTCTTCTGCCTGAAGCACACCTTTCTTCTTCATGTGGGAAGAGGGTACAGACTGAGATAGGGGTGATGGGGGGGACGTATGGACTAGCTGACATGGAAGAAAAAAGAAAAAACAAGACTTCTCTTTCTAGGTCACTTTGCTTTTCCTACATCCTGCCTGCTTCATTAAAAGCAACTTTGCATCACACCCTATTGACATGCAAACAAACAAAACACAATTTTGCCACATATTTAAGCAGAGCAGGGGTTGCAAGCAAATCATGGAGTTAATGAAGCAAAGGTCACTCTCAGCCAAGCAACCCAAGGGGAGTCTGTAATGTGACCTTGATCTGTGCAACTCATTCGCCTTCTTCGCTTTATTCTCTCCTGCTCACACAGGCAATCCCACACAGAGAGATAAAGCTCTTCCCCTTCTTAACCTGAAAGAGGGATTAAAGAGTGAAGGGGGAAACATAGATGTACTGCATAATATTTAGCGCTGAGCTCAGCTGACTGCAGCAGGTTCTTTGCTGAAAGTTTGTCTAAAAGTTTATCCCCCAACAGTAACCCTTTTCAAACCATCTGCCTGCAAGGCCCTACACAGCTAAGAAGGTTATGTCTGCTGCTCAAACAACACACTTAAACACACAGTGAAGGGTTGAGCCTGGATTAGTAGGTCTATAAAATAATAAATAAGAACAGAGATCTGAATTCACAAAGAAATTGGTGCAGATGTGCAAATGTAGTGGCAACACTCCCAAAATGTGTGGACTTTTAACTTCAGTCACAGGCTGGCCTTAAAATCTATCACATAAAATCGCAGTAAAAAAAAAAAGAATCACTTTAAGGTTCATAGTAAAAAGTGCGACAAAATATGAAAGCTATGTTGTACACATGCCAGCACTACGGCTGTGGTTGTGTTTGAATGTTTCTCAAGCATTAAAAGCTCAAGTTTGTGGAACTTGAATAAGATTCAGACACAAACGCAGGGGATTAGGAGGTGGTGAGAAGCCTTAATGACAGCTTCTAAAATAAAATGGACACCAATGTGATGCTGCGTCAATGTAAACGTTCCTCTCTCGTCTGCTGCCAGCCATCCATCCCCTGTTTGACATAAGATGAAGGAAAATTGAGGATTTGCTGTGTAAACATGACCTATGACCTCCATATATTCAATATTCCTCTAGAAGACAGCCCGGAAGCCCCTTCTTCCCAAAAATGCAGCTAACACTACCTGACATTTGCATCATGCCACCTCAAGTTGGAACTGTCACAAAATGAGATAGAAAGAGTGAAAGATTGCAGAAACCCATGCCTTACAGCATGACAAATACTTAAATACAATGCTCCTCATGGCTGGGGGACATACAGCAATCGGGGTCGGCTCCTTCGGTGAAGAACTGAATCTCATAAGCAGGAACAGGAAGGGGAAAAAAAATGTAGTCCTAAGCTTACTAAAAAAACGTATGTAATAAAGGATGGTGAGGAAAAGGTAGACCGTCCTGTGGCTCAATTATATTGCCTGCTCCCTGTTTTGCCCTCGGCAGTCTGAGGCTGATTTAGTTTTTATTAATCAGAAACGGCTCGGCCCATAGAGAGTCATACAAACTCCGTGCATATGAAGCAGGAGAGAAAAAGAGTGAGAGAGAAGCAGGCAGGACAAATTAGAGTCAAATCTATTGCTGGACAGAGAAGCCAAATAAAATATATCTGTTATAAAGCGTGTTATAAAGCGTGTAAGACCTGCTTTCAACAAATCAGCAGTAGGCTGATCTTTTTAGGCCACTTTGCTTATCTGTTTGGTCAATGACAAAAAATCGCATGCAAGTTTCTAGTTAGGAAGGTTTTGTGATTGCAACACTCCATTTGAAGGCAACATTGGCCAAATAACTGTGTACACACGAACATTTACACCCAAAGTTAATTCAAAATTATGAGTTAACCTAATATGCAGGTCATCTGACTGTGGCAGGAAGAACGGAGAAGCAGTAGAGAACCTAGGCATGGAAAAAAAAAGAAACTCCATGCAAATAGGCTTAAACTGTGATTTGGTCTGAGGACCTTCTAACATAATAACCAGTGGCTAATATTCCCTAATCACTTGGATATCTCGCAATATTCAATTATACATTTAAATGTCATGTTTCATAATTTTATTAAGCTTTTCTTTACACCGTTTGTAAAAAATAGGGAATCTTTGATTTTCGTAGAAATACAGATAAAATGTATTCTTATTACCTCATTTTATATCACCCTGTCACATGCATAGGTAAACCCCTGCTATATCATCACCAAAAAATTAAACTTAGATGGATTAATTTAGACAGCTGTTCTCTGTCTCAAGTCCAGAATCTGTGCTTTTATAGCTGACTGCAATGAGGCAAAGCAGGAAGCAAGTGAGCGGCTTGTTAGAACAATTTGGAGGCTCCCGTTCTGCACCATTTCAGGAGGTGTGATGATTTTTTAATTTCAGCACACCCAGTTACAGTCTGGCTATATTCAGTCCATCTGTTGTCTGTGTTGAGACTTCCTAATTTGCAGCCAGCTAAATGCACTGTAAAATACTTCGCTTTCATGAAAATCTATTTAGTATAACTCAATCAGGAGGAGTCTGAACAGAGATCAATTAAAGAGCCAGACAGTAAACACGCTGTACAAAATGTGCTGATTTTATTTCTGACAATGGTTGCTTGCCGGATCCCCACAGGGGTTGCGAGCTGTTGAGCCATTGATATGCCAGAATATGGGAAAACATTCAAGTAATGCAAACACTGTAAAATCATCAATGCTTAACGGTGCGGGGGAGTGTTTATGTCTTCATCACACTAGAGGGTTCATGTTTAAAAAGCACTAACGCCCTGTCAAAATCTTCGGCATCGGAGTGTTTTCAATTCCACTGTAAATTGCACTGAGACCTCAGAGGAGAGGCGAGTAAGCAAAACACAAAGTAAGCACTGCAGTGAAGCACCCTCCACCAGCCATTCTCATCTAGCACCAAGAGGACAAGAAGCAGCTGGCAGATGTTGTGCTTCCGGAGGGCATGGAGTTAAATAGGATCGCAGCCAAGTCAAACCAAATTTTTCTGCTCCTCACTCTTTTGTTTTAGCTCCAGTCTGGAGTGGTAATATACTGAAGGTGCGCAGCCATAAGAAGATACTGTATCATCAGAAAGAGGATTGGTTATGGCACCTTTTAAATGTGCATTTCAGAGCCACTCTCTGAAGTGAGTCAGGCCCACAGAGACAGAAGTGTGAAGACTTGGATCTGCTGATGTCTAGAGTATCGCATTATCAGAACACACAGAGTACAGTGGGTGTCTTCAAAGAAGTGGGACCAGGCCGTGATCTGGCTATGCACCACTTGGTTGGCCAAGAAGCGAAGAAGGTGTGCCAGTTCCTGTCAGAGTGAGTCTTTTCAGCTTCCTCTCCAGGTTGTCCACAGGGGGTCGCCGGTGCTCTCTCTCTGCTGGAGTGCCTTCCACCTCCAGGTGTGCCCGGTTGGCATTGATGACCTGAGCCAGTATAAGAGGAGTGGTGGATCAGCTACTCGACGCCTGAGTGTTTTCTTACCCCCGTTAATATCAACTCCTCAGTGCCAGCCTCAAGTCTTGAGTGTTTTCCAGTTGTTTTGTTTGATCTCTAGCTCTAGTTTTTCTCCAGTGTTTCCTAGTTTTTCTCCAGTTGCCTTTTTGAGTTTTATTTGATACTTTGTTTCCCATGCCCCTAACCTCCTCTGTACTCACCTCAGGTTTCTTCCAACACCAGTGCTCACATCCACTCAAGATCTTTGTCTGGTTTGCCGCATCCATCTGGTTTCCCCACTCCTCTTGGCTCAGCTGGGTCTGCCCGTCCCAGCATCGCTCCATCCGCCGCACACACATCCTGGACAAGCACACCATCGGATTACTGCTGAAAGGACTCACCACTCACTCCTCCCTGGCGTCAACCACCCATCCACTCAAATTAAGATCGTTCCAACATTACTCTCCCTCCATAATACATCAACTCACCTGCTCTGTCCTCACCCTCAGAAGTCTCTGGTCTCCCACGTCGTCTTGTTGCTCAGAGTCTACAGCCGTTTCCCTCTGCCCCCCTGTTCCTGTTGCCCCGCCGTACATTGCCGTTGCTCGCTGCTTCCTGTTGCTGAATTCCCCTCCACATCATTCAATAAATTCATTATAATTGATTCCCTGAGAGTTCCTCTGTTTTTGTGGGTCAGAAGCTCAAAAGATTATGACAGTTCCAGAATAAAAACTAGCATCAAGAGGACAGCAGCACTGGGACGATGTATTTTTCTGTAAAACCATTCCTTTGAAAACAGTTCTGAGGTGAGCGCTTTCTTGCCTGCTTTTTTGTTATATTTTAACCTAAAATTGGTCGGAGGACTCATTGGAAGTCCCATTTGAAATTTACCACAAGCTCTAATAGGAACAAAGCAAAAAAATAATAATTTCTGGGCTACATGCAAAACAGTAAGTCAGAAAACATTTTACATTACCCCACACACAATATGGCTCTGATTAAACATGGTTAGGGCAGCATAATATTGCTGCAATGTTTTGCTTTTCAGTAGGAGTTAGAAAGTTCAGGCAATTAATAAGTTTATATCCATATTTGATATAAACCTATTAATAGGCTGAAAGTTGTACTTGGTACTGCAGTGCAAGAACTTAATTAAACAGCCAACGCTGAAATAGATCAACTATAGTAAGGAAGATCAGATTAAAGAAGAGTACTAAAAATGAACACCATTAATTCTGCCAACAATGATCTACTTTGTTCTGTTCGATCGCATTCAGTCCATTTCCAATACCATAAGCTTTATGAATTAAATGTGGCGAAATATAACTAAAAACATGGTGTATGTTAACATTATAACATTTTTTTTTTCCATTTATGGGCTGAGATTTAGAGTTAACATAGAGCAAAACAACCGATCAGTCCTTCGCGACTTAAACAGACAAATCCTTCAAAAAACAAACCTGCAGCCGAGCTGAAACGCACCTGAACCAAATAGCATTTCTATTTGTGTTCTTGCTTTGACAGTGACTAACACCAAACCCCCCACATGTAACTCAAGCAATGCCATTTGCACCTGACAAGAGATGCTTTAACTTTAGAGATAAACTCTGAGATGGATGACAGCTGGAACGCCTATGCCCTCACCCTTGTCGTATCATTACTTAATCCTCTCACTTGCAATTATCTCTGAGGGGAACAAAGGAGGCTGCCAGGCATCTATTACTGAAATGGCAGCTCAATGAACAACACAGCCTTCGTTTCTATAGGGCCAATTTGCAAAGCAACTGCAACAAAGCCCGGTCTAATGAAGGGACATTTTTACATCACCAGGCGCATAGTACAGTCACCTCAGCAGGAGCTCAACATCTCAGCGTGGAGTAGGAGTAAAAACAAGGCGAGGGGATTGTGCAGGAGAGGAGCATTTTGTATTTGGGCAATGCCTATAAGCACATTGCTTCTCAAAAATACCCAGCAACTATTGTTCTACATTCATTTATTAGAAAACTTCAAAAGTTTGTTCAAATATGGATGCTAGTTACCTTGAAAACATTTTTTTCTGTTTGCTGCCCAGAATAGGCTGAATGAATCATAGTTTCTAATGTTGCTGCTGCTTGGACGCTCCAAAGAGGTAAATAATTACATATGACAAACAGAGCTGTTATTGGGATTACAAGTATAATAAATCAATATTATAATGAAATTTAATCTGTTTATGTAAAATATGAATTTTGAGAAATATCCAAGAAATTATTGTTTTTTTATTACTTATTTTATTTGCCAGATTTTAGAGGATATGAAACACTTTTTGGATTTAAAGTAAATTGAGAAGTTGAGATTTAAATAATACTTTAGAGCAACCTTCACCAAATGATATATTTCAGTTCTTATCTTTGTTTCAATCTTACTTGGATGAAAGAACTAAAAATATCAATGAAATGTTGTTTGGTTTATTATTTGAATGAATCAAAGTTTCCAAAATTGTAAATTGGTTTGAAGAAATCCCTGAAATAAGTATACCGGCAAAAGTTGGGTGTTTTTCATTTTAGACAAATGTGATCAAACACAGCCTAGGTTGTTTTTATTTGAAACTATATATATATATAAATATATATATATATATATATATATATATATATATATATATACTGCATCTAGTGCACAGTCTTCATGTTGTGAGTTAGAGTCAGCAGTGACAAAGCACACAGCAGTCAGGCCATTAAATGTCTTTCAAAACCACAGGACACAGTTTAGAAAATACTCAGCAAATATCTGCTGGGAAAAGGAGGAGGAAACAGACCACTCAAAAGACAAATAACAGCAGGTGGACATCTTGACAAAAATGTTGCTGGCACAAGAGAGAAAACAAGTTTGAGAAAGTTACTATAAAAAAGAAGATATTGATGATGAAAGAAATATGTTAGCAAGCTTGAAACTAAGTCTGTTCTTTTAAGGAAAATGGAGGGGCATTTTCTTTGCGGGGCGAAAATGAGACAAGCTCTCTGGAAATGAGAACAAACAAGGTGTTAGGAAAGCAGCTAGGCTTTGTTTGGGTACGGTGTGAATGTTAATCATTCCCACCAAGAGCCCAGCATGTTCCGTCTACAAGGTCCCCCGGTTAAAATATGTTCACCTGCACAGCTGCAGAGCAACTGGGTCTCAGTCTGGAAATTACTTCTGAGGGAAGAAATGCAGCGTCATTTAGAGAGCTTTTAAAAACTGGCACACAGTAAGAAAGATTTTCCATCGAACTGCTGCCATCATTTCCCTCCCATGATGAGATTCCCAGCTGTTTTTTCTGTGAAGATGAGTAAACAGCCTGAAACTACCTGCTGAAATTATTCCCATTCCTAAATCCTCCGCCCATGAGAAGGGGGAGAAGGAAGAGGGGATGTTCACCTCAATCTGTTTATCATCCCAGAGAATCATTTTTAGTTTTTTTAGTTAATTAACTAAGTGGTGTCTTTAGGCCATGTTTGTGCACCATTCGTTGCCAAGCTCCATCAAGCCACCCAAGTGTCTCAGACACTCTAACCTCAGGCGGATCGCCCCTGGACCCACGAAGATAATTGCAAAAGCAACAGGGGGGTGGAGTGAACACACTCAAACAATTATTACTTTTCCATTAGCTCCTGATTTTCCCATTCCTCACACCTACTAATTATTCTGCTTTTTCACGATTCATCTTAATATTACAATTTGGTAAAATGCTTTGAAATTTATATTCCACATATGAGAGTGGAAGTGGAAATCTGAAAATGTGGCATGTATACCAACATGCATTCAATATTTGATAGAACCACGCTTCACACCAATTACAGCTGCAGATCTTTTGGGACTTGCATCTATCGGCTTTGAACAATTTAAAGAGAGAAATTTATCACGAACAGTTCAAGCTTAGCCCGATTAGATGAGTCTGAAAGAACAATTTGAGTCTTTTGACAGATTTACGATCAGATTGGTCTCTGGACTTTAATTAGTCCATTGTAACAATGCTTTGATCTAAACCATACATTTTGTCATTAACTAATTTTGGGGCGGTTTTAGGATGGAGGTCTGCCGCCTCAAATCACAGAATCATCTAACAGGTCTTTTTTCATTCAAGATAGTGTCAATTCACACCAAGTATTTTCGCTCTACTGATCAGAGACCCTTCCTCTTTGTCGTTGTTGAGCCAACCTGAGAACGGCGAGGTCTTCTGGCTTTGCTGTAAACAGTGATTTTTGAGTCTTTGCCAAAAGTGGGAGGTTTGTGATGTGCCTGATATATAGATGTTCTGTCAACAGATTTCCCAAACTGACCTGTAGATCTCTGCACCTCCTCCATAGCTAGATTTTCTGATCAGTACTCTTCCTTTTCAGTCTGTTAAGATCTCTTAGTAAGTTTATGGTGCCATTCGCTTTCCAGTATAAGATTTCCACTCTGATGCCGTTTGTTCACTAATGTTTTAAGTAAAGATCACCCACAAATGTTTCTAAAGGCAATCAGCTATACAGTTTCTTTTTTATAAGCATTACAGTCAACCCTTCAGTACACATAGCTGTGTGGTTTTAACTTGAAAAAATGTCAACAATGGGAATACTTTTGCAAGGCTCTGTACTTATAAAGATTTCTACTTTACCATTATATTCTCTACCCTCTTCCAAGCTGTAATGTTGTGCCTCTCTACCTAAAGATTTACTATATCCTGGGCTCTCTCACTTGAGAGTGCAAGGAACCCTCTTGAAGTCTTCAGCAATCTTTCTCATTTACTCTGTTTTATTCTTCTCTCAACTCTGTCAGACTCTTCCATTCCCTGTGCTGGGGCTTTCGCAAGAGACAGCCAGACTTCCCTCAGACCAAATCTTAAAGCTCTCTCTCTCTCTCTCTCTCTCTCTCTGTGTCTCTTTACCTACCGTCATTTATTTCTTTGCTTTCCTGGCTTGTAGTGAGTTGCATTCTTCCAAAGACTCTCATGGAGCAATGAAAGTTGTTCTGGAAGTGAGTCAGGCTTGTCTCCTTTTTGTGCCCCAGCAGACGCCCACTGACAAGAAAAAGGACGAAGCCTGGCTGATGATAGAAGAGAACAAAGACGTGTACACTCAAATTCATGCAGAGTATAAACACAAAGAGAGTGAAAGTTTGATTTTATTGAGAACCCAACCCTTCAGAACTTGGTGCCAGGCTCTACTTGAAGAGGTATGTGGCAGTTTACCTGAAGCAGTCATCTTTCAAATGAAATCACACAATGTGTTTATAAGTGAAGGCATTTCCTTAACTTCCATTGGCACCACCAATTTTCTGATACAAGCTACATAAATTTATGGGAACTTGTGGTTTTGGTAACCTATGATTCAGGAAAATAAGTTTTCATTTTAACATTTTCAGAAACCACAAACACATCCAACATTAAATTCTTTCTGAAGTCACAAAAATTGAGAGAGTGAGTGGGGACTTTTTTCCTTCATTATTTCTCAGGAATCTGGTGAAATACAACTCCTTGTGCTAAGTAAAAAAAAATAAAATAAGTATTTTACCACCTTGAGATTTTAGCTTTTGCAAATGGCATGACCTAATTCTTGCTTTTTCTCTCACAAACCACATGTTCATATGTGACAGTGAAAAGAAAGCCATTGCCTGTCCTGCCTTGCTCTGCAGTTTTTTTTCCTCCCATCAAAGATCACTTTAGATGAATTATGACCGTTAAAAACAGTGATTTCCATTACACATCCTGTGGTAATCCATCATATTGTAAGCTTTTTAACAACCTTAACTAAATTTTCTCAGTTTGAGATTGTGAAATAGCACCACAAAAACACACTGACAAAACTAAGGTGAAATAATTAACTTCTTCCTGTGCATGTTGTAGGGACAGAAGTGTGAAGTTAGATTTAATGTCTACGATGACTTTTTTTTTTGTACTAAACCTTGGGCATGTTGTGTGATTATGGATAATAAAGCAGAGACAGTACACAGTGTATTAGCGCTCTACAACCTTTGGAACTTACAATTTTGACATAAATTTATATTATGCTCATTTGCCTCTTTTTTATATAGCAAATCACAGACATCTCGCCAGATTGTTTTTTTTCAATAAACTTTCATTTCATGAAGTATCACCAAATTGGCATACATTTTAAACAGTTGGAAAATAAGAATAAGCCTTTTCTTATCTGTTGTGCTATGGGATTCATGTACCCAGGGATTGCATTGTTGGTGAAAGGATGTGGTTTGATTTGGCGTTTGCATTTATTTTACATTTTCAATTCAATTCAGTTTATTTTATACAAACATTGCTAATTTATAACTCATTGTCTCGAGGCACTTTACACTCAAAAAAAAAAAACATACATTTAAATTGAACCTAGTTATCAAACAGTTTATCACATTTGTTTTATTATTGAAATGATTTTAAAGAGGTTCCAGTTTAAGGAAACCCGGCATATTGCATCATGCTATTCATTCCATGTTTTAAAATTTGACTGTCAAAATCCAAACTTAAAAATTTCAAAGGAAAAAAAAAAAAAATCAAAGATTAAATTTCGAAGGAGATCAAATCAGATGCCCAAATTCAACAAGCCAAATTTGGTGGTTAACATCCGGGCCTCTAGGATAACAAGACAATCCAGGAATATATTGAATTACTAAACTAAAGTTTGCTACAGATCATAGCTTCAGATTCAGGAAATGGCTAAAGGGCAATTGCGCCAAATTTTTCATTACCTTCAGCACATTTAATCTTCTCTAGACAAAAAAAACTACTAATCATAGATATTTCAAACCAGGACTGGATTATTCTAAAGTAGTTTCACAATATTTAAAACCAGGTTATTGATTTGTGAAACCATTTTTTGATTTGTGAAACTTTAATAAAGCGCGATTTCAACACTAATTTAGTATTTGCGTCACATTAGAACTGCTCCAGCTCCAAAATTACAAAAAACAGAAACGTCAAACCTTGACAGGATTATTCTATCATACTAACTAAATAGTTAAAGCAGAATGAAAAGAAAAGTCAAAATAGGCAAATATGCATTAATATTACAAGTCATAGTTAAAACTATTAAAAAAATGCCATAATTCAGTTTGTTTTCAGCACATTCAACTTTGCACTGAACAAAATATTCAATTAATATTCCATTCATTCAGATCTAGGATGTGTTATTTGAGTGTTCCCACTTTTTTTTAGCTATTGTTTCACAAATCAGAAAACGGTTTCACAAATCACAAACCTGATTTAAAATGTTCTAAATTTAGTTTTACATAATCTAGTCTATGTTTGAAATGTCAATGTTTTTTTGTTTTTTTATATATAGATATATCTATAGAGGATTAAATGTGCTGAAGGTGGCGAAAAATTAGGCAGAATGACCCTTTAGCCATTTCCTTACTTGGAAGCTGTAATCGGTAGCAAACTTTAGCTTCAGGGTTCTATGTAATCCTGGATTGACTTGTTATCCTAGAGGCCCCGATGTTAAAAGTATACAGCAAATTTACATTTTTTTAATTTTAATTTAACTTATTGACTTTGGGCATCTGAATTTTTTCCTTTGAAATTGTAATTTCGATTCTTTTTTTCCTTTGAAATTTTTAAAGTCGGATTTTGACACTTGAAAATCAAAACACTGAATAAATAGTACAGAAAAATTACCCAGGCCTCTCACACATACTTAACAGGGCCGCTACTACATGTAGTAGTGACTGCAGAAACAAGTACCAAGGAACTCAAAGAAAAGGAAATTTAGACAAAAGATTGATGGAAGACTAAAAAGAATAAATGACAAATCCGCTAGAATTATGTGTTCATTACTGTAGTGGATCCTACAAGTTATCAACACTTCTTTGTGTAAATAAACAATTTTCCGTTTGCAAGCATAACATCATCTACACATAACATAAGCATTTGTAGAAGTAGCTTTATAAGACCCAGTGTGAGTTTTTTTTCATAGAAACATTACAGATTTAGATTATTTGCACATGAGCGATTTGGGATCGTGATGTGGTCAACCCTGATCCGATATTATCTGGGTCCCCCTCACAAAGGGCAGCAGCCATTTAAAGTGGAAACCTTATTATTGGCCAGTTAAAGTGCCAGACTGAATTTCACACACTGACACACACCATTACATTAGTGGGTGAAAGGGACCCTGGCCCATTTGCTCAGTTCTCCAGGAATAATAGATCTTTGAAGCCTGATGCTCTGGCCAGTCCTCCTTCAGGGAGTGATTAAAGTAGTTACGGTCTTATTATTTGTGCATGTATATTTTATGCTAGGCTTTGATTTAATTTGCCATTTAAGTTGAGGGAATGGTCAGGCCCAGAACAATTTCTCTACCACCCCAAAGAGTTTAGTTCACAAACGGACATTTTCCTTAAAATAACAGACTTTTTATGTTTTGTTACAGCTGTAATGAGACTTATAAAAGCTGGACTTGAGACAGTGGGATCACTCAGGGGAGCTGTATTTGTCTTTCCCTCTGAAGTATCCCTGCAGTTGAAGCATTAGCAGAACAGCTTGTAATTATGAGGCTTATAGATTCAATCCCACTTTGTTTTCATACATTCAGAAAAATCACAGAGTACCACAGGGCAAAATACACATGCTTTTCTAATCTTTACCTCCACCATCAGACTGCTCTGTACATGTGTTTCATAATTCTTTAGTGAACACAAAATAAAGCATATGTTTAATAAACATGGTGGCAAAGGGGCGAATATACTCTCTCTGACCTTGACTAAAATGATCATGTTTCTACTGTAACATGAATTTTTTTATTTAGAAAAAAACAATTATAATATTGTGTGGTGTTGATTTAGTTTGGATGCTATGGCTTTCCATGCTTTGTTCATCTTCAGTTGAATTTCTGAATTTGAGATGTTAAACCAGAGTTTTCTTCAAGCAAATTGACAATTACTAAACGGCAACAGACGGAAGGGGCAGGACTACCTTACTCACTTCATACAGCTGGAGAGACATCACCGCTCATAAAAAAGACTTTAAACTATCAAACACATACATACAGTTTTAGGTATAAAATTAAAAGCCAGATATTTAGATAGCGTGGATAAGCACTTCTTTTGTTGTGTATTCATAAAGACTGATTTTAGGTTTACATAACCAGACCGTAGCTTTATCTTGTTATACACTATATTTACGTATACGGATGTGTCCTTTATAATTATGATGCTATTTCATTTCTAATTAGTTTGTCTAATGAAAACACACACGTGTACTTCAACTTTCAGGATAAGGAGCAACAATTTAATTTCTTGGACTCTTCATGTATTTTCCTACTCTCATCTGATGTTTTGTGGTACAACACTTCAATGTCAGTTTCATCTGATCACAGTACATTCCTGCAGAAATGGAGTCTTACATCCCAATGTGCAAATAATCAACTGGCTTTGAAAGCTGTTTCAGAGTTAAAAAGGTCCATTCTATGTGACCTTTCAGCGTTTATCTGCACAGGACTTATTTCACTGTAGATAACGAAAATCCATTACCAGCCTCACTCAGCATCTTCACAAGGTTGTTTGTGGGTTTAATAAAGTCATTTTGCACAAAGACGTGTTTGAACGTAGGACATAAAATGCTATGAAGGCTACACATTCCCCTGATGTTCGTAGTTGCCTATAATTGCCTAACCTGTTAGAGATGGCATCTCAAGTCTTCTGGATGGAACCAAGGATGAACCAGAGCTTTAAAGACCACAATTCTGTTCCCAATATCATGGATTATGTCTTTTGATTTCACCTTATTCTAAGATAAGAAAGCAATGTGTATCTTGTATTATGATACTGGAAACTATTTCAGGCCTACCACTGTTTGTTTTTCCTGTTTGTTTTTTGTTTTTTTCAGTTAGGCATTTTTAATAGCATTCTTTGCAAATAAATGAGGTTAATATTACTTTTTCAGCTGCATTAGATAAAAATGCTAATTATGAGCATGATCAAAGCCCTCAAATCCATTAAGTTTACATCAGCAACTTTTTGTTACATAAGCTCAAACACAACATTGCAAAAAAACATCAGCCTGCCAGGCTAGCACTTACACATACAAATCCAGGCTCACACACAGAAAAAACCAGTGCCTAAATAAGATGGAAATACATTTCAGACAGAGGATGAGATGTCGGAGGCCTCTTCGCAGCTGTCAGAATGATCTAGGACACAAATGACTCAACACGAGTGGGCATTTTGATTTTTCACACTCGTGAGCCAGCGAACACTTTGGCTGACTTGCTCACGACTGTAGCCCCGCTCCCTCCAAGTGTATAATCAGTCACATTAATGAGAGTGGTAATGCGATGCATAAGAGCTAGCCTGGGTCCTCAGGGTTGACTCTCAGGAGGGGTTTAGAAAGAGAAACAAGTTGCCTTGGCCGTGGAATCGCTGAGCTTTGAAAAACGGCACTGAGCTGTTTTGATTGTGTCGTTATTAATGAAATCTCCCATTGCACACACACTCTACATAATATTTCACCGCTGAAACTGCTCTGGCAAAATCAATAGTTTACTCTTGCAAATCAGACTGATACAAGCCGAATGAACAGAGCCCTGGGACCCACCTACCCACAGACAGACACTTAGCCAAAAGACAGGGGGTTCACCAGACCTGCATACACACTGCTGTTCCTGTAAGGTTGGAGCTACAGTACAGTTGCGTTTATGGACACAAACTTAGGCCATTTCTGTAACTACCCTCTCGAGTTGGTCTGCATCCCCTGTGACACAGATGAAAGAGAACTGCTTCACCAAAATAAAGCATCGGTTCTCCTTTGAGATTTTTCTTTACATCTACCAACACAAACAGTTCTAATTTAATCAAACGACATATCTGCTCCTTGGTTAACACAAAAAAAAATTGTTGAGCTAAGTTGTAGGACTGCGTGTGCAAGTGATAAAGCACAATTATGTTCAGATATGTTCAGCTTTCTTTCAATTGTTCTCAAGATTTCTATTCAGCTTCTAATTGGATTATGCAAGGACAGTAGTGGGTCATATAAAAGCTTTCTGGAATGTTGGATTTATGCATGTATACTTCATAGAGAGGATTGAGGTGATCATCATAAGCGATCACAAATTTTCCAAGAATTTAATTTGATATAGGCTTTTTCTCTCTAAAATCGAAAAGATTTACGTTTTTGAATAAAAAAGAAGACACCAGACGATTCTCATGACAATCTCAACCTAATACATGTATGTTTAATACTGTTTAGAGAGCATAGTTTCTGTGGATGAAGAACAGTCCATGTTTTCCTTGAAAATAATCTTAAATCTTTGTGACATATTTGTCAAGTGGACATCCATAATATAAACCTGATCTGGGTTGAGATCTGGTATATGGGAAAAACAGAGAACTTACAAGACGTTTGAGATTATTATTGTATTTTTGTTATATGCTGTGTGATTCCACTGTAAGAACCACTACTACCAGCAGGACAACAATTTATACAAAACAATGATGTATCAGGGTCAAAAGTTCTTAAATTACGTTTAGGGATGCTTTGTTTAATTGATCAGTTAGAAGAATAAAATGTTTCAATGCGTCTTTTGTGTTTCATAATCATCTAACAAAAAATCTGATTCAAGCATTTCAGTACTCTTTAGGAATGCAGTAATCAATTCATTTCAGACCCGCAGTTGGAACAGAGACTTCCTACATGAATATATTCTGCGACTGCAACCTCCAACACACGCATATACTCTCCACTAATTTCCCTATCTGTGCTGTTTCACACTTTTACATCTGTAATCCTTGTTCAGTTGTAATTTCGCTCCTGCGTGCTAGCCTCGAGAGGGAGAAACTCATTTTCAGGAGTGAAAGGGGATTATCAGATGCAAACCAAATCTCTCCACCTCCAGACAAAGATATTCGTGTAGACTTTTCTACTGGAACAAAACGTGTCTCAGAGTCTTCTTTAGCCCGGATGGAAGCTCTTGAGGAGGCATCGAATCAGCAGACGCACTTGCAGTTTCTCATCAGTTCAGGAGAAGACAGTTCACAATTCTGAGGTCAAAAATGCTGAGCTGGTTGCTCAGAAACCACAGGCAGAAGCGACAACATACAATATAATCAGATTTACCACATTATGCTGCCTAAATTTTGTGTGTAATGTCAAATTTATAAATAGGACGAGAGGTGGTCAGTATGCCTCCTCCTTTTTTTTTCATCAACAAACAAGCAGCAAAGGACAGCTGTCACATAACGTATCATACTAATCTTGGATCTTTTTTTATGCTTTGAACTGATTCAAACATGGCATTATTAACCCCTTCACTTTTTAGCTTTAAGTTTTATTGTATTTTTGCAGAACTTGCTTTTCGTTTTTACCCAGCCTGTTCAGATCATGTAAAATTACTACTGACCACTTTATAATTTCCCTACTGATTCAACAGCCCACCTAATTCATATATACAAAGAAATCAAAACAACTAGTAAGATAAATAAAGGTATGAATGATACAGCAAAAGGACAGCGGGAATACAGCTGAATCCAGGAAAGGTGGAGCAAAGTGGCATAGAAGCCCAATATAATAGCTTAAAACTGTCACCATTCTTAAACCAATCTTGTATCCTGTAGCTACAGTACAAACTAATACATGGTTTACTGTTTTTAGGTGGCCTTAAAAGCTTTCTCAGTGCTATGGTTTTACACAAGAAGTGTGTGAAATGTAAACAGAAAGAAATCTCTCAAGAACTTTACAGCTATCAACAACAACATAATGGTATTATTTTCAGACTTTTCGATTTCTACACTATACTACTGAATGCTTGCGTAGAGTTTATGCATAGACACTGCACCAAGAAGTGAAGGTATAATAATTATGTGTGAAACACTTGGGTTATAACCAACTCAGAGGCGTGAATTTCATAGCCTCTTTAAAAATACTGTATATTTACTGCTAAAAATGTTTACGTATTCAGTCTTTAATTTCCCTGCATTATGTTTGCATACACATGGGCTGACACACAAAACCTCCAGGGAATGAGCCAAGAAAACCATAGAGACGGGCTCAGAATACAAAGAAAAGGAGCGAAAGAAAGATGAAAAGTGTCTGTGTTTGGACCCTGCTGGGTAAAACTAACAGTATATTAAAAATTGGATTAAGATTTTTTTTTTTATTAAAAAAATTAGCAACATCCAATTAGGAGACAGGAATACATAAATAGAGAGATTTGTAAAAAGCCTTAAAGAAATAATAATTCTGTCATGCATTCTTTGATTTGGCATAGTTTATTTTAGTTGATCCAGCTTGCTGCAAGTATCATTTAATGATTGAGCAAGGGAAGATGGGAGCAGGTAGGACAAGCTGCCAAGGAAACAGACATAGTTTTTTCCAGATGTGTTTAAAACCTTATCTTATGAAAGTGAATAAAAAATCTGAGCCAGGGAGCAAACAGCAGAGCCCCCAAACCTTTACTTCTATTATACAATGAGCTGAAGCTGTCCTCATTACAACTTAAGCCCAGCACGGCTTTAAAGCCACTTTTAAGTGTCCGTTAATGGTGGTGATTACAGGAGAAAGGCTTTCTTTGCAAAGTAAAGCGGCACAAGCCAAAGCAGCAAATAATGTGTGTTACAAGGTAGGTAGGTGGTGAAAACGTTATAACATAAATTAGGAAGCCAAAAAAAAACAAAAAGCTTTCAATTTCGGTTGCATGCATGCGGTGAAGAGAGGGGTGCAGACATGAAAGGTTACTCTTTGAATGCATGTTTTACAATGCTTTGATTTATTTTGAATCCTGGTATCTTGCTGTTACAGCAAACAACCAAGCTTTCATGTTTCTCTCCAATGTGCAAGAGGAAAGACCTACTATGTCAATTCATCTCTGTGGTTGCATCACTCCTAATAGTTCATGGCAGAGAAGGCCACTCAAGTGCCAGGTTTAGATATTTTCTGTCTTGTTTATTCCTCTGTTTTAGACCCTGGTATTTAGTTTTTTCAGTGGTCCCACTGTTGCCGCAGAAGCACAAAGCCAGCGAAGAGCGTGGCCGCTTTTGAATCTGTTCTAAGTGACCTCCAAAACAAGCAGAACCCAACCAAATTCTGGCATTAACAAAGACTACAGAGACTGTAACATACCACAACTCCACAGAATATACAAAATAAAACACAACAAAGTTGCCTAAAACCAGCAACTTCTATTCATATTTTTGATAAAAAGCTATATATGGTATTGTCACACCAAACTAATGTCATGTACAGACATCTAAACTGGGATGTAACACACCCATGCTTATTCACCATGTTTATTCACCCACACAAGCAGAAACAGACTCACACTGTACACATTTCTACAAAAAAGTGGCATTTCTTAACTTTCATTCTTTGCTGAATTGCTCTAAGCGCAGTCATATTGGACAGAGATGTTTGACTGTGACAACCTGCAAAAGAGACTTACCTTCAAATGTGACTTTTTATAACTTTCTTTAAAAAAATGATGTGATTGCCATTCAACCACAAAGCAACATTTGTTAACTGGATAAATAAAACTGTCCTTTAAAAATGATTGTCCCACCTTAGCTGTGGATCTCTCTAGCTTTTCCAGTGTCCTCTGGTTCTTCTTGGTTGCTTCTCTAATAAACAATGAGATGTTCAAAGCTTACCATATAATAATTTAACTTAACCTTGCTTTATAAAACTTCCACCCTGACCCATTTGCTTTCTTCCTTGTCCTCGTCATTTACTAATGCAGTTTAATCAATAATGTTGTATAACAAACCTCTAAGGTATTAATGTACCAAGAAGATTCCTATTCAGATTACAATTCACACAGGTGAAATCTTTTTTGACTTCTCAATATAATTGTGTGTTTTTTTATGTAGGGGTCTCTGGCTAAAGGGAGTTAATACTAATCATTACCCACTTTAAAAAAATATTTGTACATTGTACTAACACATTTTGTTTAGTTATGCATTACTTATGTTATTTAAATTTTAAGGCATTAAAGTGTGTCACTTAAAAAACTAAACAGAAAATGAATAATACAGAAAGCTGTATCTATAAGACAAAATATGCAAAACGGTTCCAGAAAAGAAAGCTACAAAAACAGATGAAAGCCTTGGGAACTTTTTCTCATGACCACTTGAAAGATTACAAGAAAGTCTGGCTCCTTTGAAGCAAAACAAACTGAAATGAGGGTTGGCGGCAAATTCTGCATCGTTCTGTAAATAAAGATTCCATCTGAGACCGTGGAAGTGAATGTTTCCTTTACATTCCCATTTCTAGCCTTTAATTTACCCTAACACTCTTTCCCTCCCAAGATGTTGTGCCCCACAGTGTCCCCTCGCGCCTGCCTCGCTCAGAAACCAAAGAAGCCAGTGGAGCTGAGAGACTCGATGCATCATTTGATGTCATGGGCTGATAGATGCCTGACAGGCTGCCAAACCCTGGGACGTGCTACATGAGTCAAGAACAAACACTCCTCCGATGTGTAGATATGCTTTTGCAAATGTATCCGTCATCTTCATGTGGGAGGTGTATGTGTGCATGTGAGAATGTTTCTTTAAAAGCTGGTCTGAGCAGAAGAAACCATGTAAATTGTACAAGTCAGTTAATGGAGGAATGAAGGACGCCAAGTCCGGACCCGACAGTCTGACGGTCAGGAAAGTGTAAATGGAAATTAAGTTCCCCTGACGCACAAAATCACCAAACAATCTGTTAGAATTATGCAGTTGAAACCAGATAATACATACAAGGTATGAAAAAACAACCACATATTATTTTCACTCATTATCTAAACTAAAAACCTTATGTTTTAGGTCAGGATTACCAAAAAATATGTAAATATATCACCTATAATTCAGAAGCATTGGGATATACAGTTTTGGGGAATTCAAAAGAATGATGCTATTGCTTTGTAAGCATCTGATGGAGTAATTAACAAAACTTGATGGATGTTGTTTTAAGGCAACACCTCAAACATGTTGGTTTCTTGTGTAACATCATAAAACAAAATCCAATTAAGCTTTCCAAAATACCAGCAGGAGAACTGGTTTATTCTTGAGTTTATAAATGTTTTAAAGTGTCACTTTAATCCATTTGAACAACAAAGTACTGTATAACCATTTATCACACTGAAGGAAGGAGACAAGTTTTTTATAAATGAATATGGTTTGGTGGTGAAAATTTGTATCAAAACAAAGAAAAACGGTAAATGTGATTTGTAAAACAGTGTCGGTATCAACACTTTCATTAGTCCTGTAACAAAATGGACTGAAAGACTACTTACAGTAGCAACATGGAAACATTTACCGGAGAAATAAATTGCATCTTGTAACTGCAGGGAAAGTTACCATATATTTTGTGGTATGCTGGAAGTAAAATTGAAGTCTTCGGTCATAATCATTCATCTGAGGACGGAGACAGGTGAGGGTGGGGATTCAATCCCAAATAGATGGTTTTATGAGATGGTATTATCAACTAAAAGCTAATGAATGGGCTAAAATGGGACAGTGACAAAAAAAATATTTTAAAAATTGATCCCAATCATATTGAAGATTTGTGCATAGTGTTAAAAATGTGTGTAGAAGTTGGGCAGTCCACAAACCTGTCTCAAGTAAATGAGCTCTATCAGGAGAAATGGAGAAACATGCCAGCAGACTATAGTGAAAACCTTGTAGAAGTAAACACAAAAATTTGAGTTATATAGTTTTGAAGACAGTTCTAATAAATCCTAAGGAATTGCATATAAACCTTTGGAATTAAATCTCTTGAAATCCGTTGTTCTGGCATTTAAAGAAACAGATCATTATGATAACCCTAACTTACCTGAAACTAGAAAGGTGCCAACTGATTAAATGTGAGAGAGTGGGGTAAAAAAAAAATTTGCGAGTCTTTTAATACAGCTTGTGTAAATATCTGGTCTCAACTGCAACACATTCGTACACACAAAGATTCACACCCTTCCTGTCTTTTCGCCTCCTCTTTCCCACAGAAATAAATTTGTAAATGAACCAGCCCTGTTGAAAGTAAGCAGTGACGCCAGACCTGAGCTCTGAATGTCACAGTCACTCAATGCAGCCTCCCTCTAAGCGATGCAGACAGAGCGCCATTCTCATTACCCCACCAGTCAAGCCAGGGGGTGAAAAACATTTACATGCAAATACGAATGACCCACCGGCTACGGGGAGTGCACTGGCTGCCGTGTTGTAAAAGCATGGCAATGACAGAAAATCTGCTTGCCAATCAACAGCTCTATTGTAAGAAAAAAAGCAGAGGAATGTAGTATGTGTGTAGTGTGTCAATTATTTTATTCTTTTGTTTTATTTGCTGATTGGTTTGTAACTTATGTTCGTCCTTCTCACGTCCAATAACAATAACCTTAATGGATTCAGATTGAGACATTAACAACTATATTAACAGATGTATGGGGAAGAAGCTGAAATTCCTTTCAAAGGTTTCCACAAAACCACAGTTTTACAGACCATCCACCATCCTAACAGGACAGCTGTGCCTAACACCACATAACCAAACCCCCCTTCATTTTGAAATATTGGGAATCCAGATCTCATAACCAACATGGCTCCACTGTCACACCGAGGCGGTTGATATCAGAGGACAGATTGCCGATGGACTGGCTGGGTCTCCAGGGGTTCTGGGCAGGAGCAGATTCTTCCTGCTTGGAAGATACTTGGATCAAAAACCAGCCTGCTGTCATCAGACCTGTTGCCTCCAGATGGGTCCTGAGTCCGTCTGTGTGATTGACACCCACAGCGATCACGCTGCGTCCTCCTCCTCATCTTCTTCCTCCAGTCCTTATTGCATCTTACTACTCCTAACCAGCATAAAAGACCCATCAAACCTGACCTCTTCCTTCATCTTTTCAATACTTCTTAACAAATACCAAGCAGTCATCTTTTTGTTCTCCAACCTTCACGTGTGGCTTTTTAACTTTGTGCAAAGCTTTTATCTGAAATCATACTCAGTGGCTCAGTTTCTTGGTTAAAATCCCCCCTGAGTGTGGCGAGCGCGGAGGCGTTTGAGTGCATGTGCTCACATGCTCGTGCCAAGGAGATGAGCAGCAGACACACCGCAGAGCGCAGCAAGGCCTCTTTGATGCAGCACAGCAGAGACCCACGGCAGGGCTGTACATTAATTGCAGCTTCTGAGCCATTAATTTTGGAAAGAACTTGCAAGGACCCACTTTCCCTCCACTTTCCAACAGCTACAGAGGCTGCACAAGCAACCTCTCAAGACTTATCCACTCTTTTTTAACTCTTCTTGTGGCCTTCTGTCTCTCTTTCCATACACCACAGCTTAATCCACAAACAGGTCATTGCTCCTTTTTTATTTTTTGGCCCCTTTTGTTTTTTATTTTTACTTGCCCCTCCCTATCAACTTCAGGATCACTGAGCAAAGAGACAGTGGGTTCCAGCTTTTGCACTTCCCACCTTCGCCAACTGGCAAACATTCCCTGCCAATTAAAGCCAGTGGTTTTTTTTTGTGCTTTTTCTTGCAGCCTGATTGATACCCTCAACCTGCCAAATGTACTACGCTGAGAATTAACTTAAACAGCAAAATAAGTGAAATTTCAGTAGAAATAAGGCTCACATTACACAAACTATAAGTGGAGATCATCAACAGAACTATGGGTGGTAAACAATTCTGTCAAGAGCAAAAATATGACAATGAGGGCCTTCTCATTTTGTTTTCGCAGCATCTCTGCGACCATAAAACCACAGGATAGAGCCGCTTTGGCTGAAGGTTCCCCTATGAAATGAATCAGCTATAAAAACCACAGCGGGATAACTGTAGTCTGCCCTGCAGAGCACGATCTCTGCGGATCCATGCTGTGCTGATGCGGGAAATGATTCAGGATGTGTGAGGCCAGCATCCTCCCCGTCATGTCTCCCACCAATAAGGTAATTAAACCTGGCCAATTATTAGTTACGAGCTTGACAAAACTAGAGAGGAGTCTTTTTTTTCAGGAAACGCTATATAGGGGGGCTGGGGGGGTACGATGCTATTTACACAGCAACAGGGGGAAATAAAGTAATTTCAAATAAAGTTCAGAGAGAATCTCTGGATAGAACACCTGTAGTTGTCAACTAAACCTATTGGGCACTTAAGGAAAGGGGGGGGGGGGTAATCTATAAAAGGTAATGCTTGAAATTTGCATCATTAATGAGAAGGACATGAGGAAGAAAGTACAACTAATAATCTTAGGTAACGTAAAAGGATCTGGGTGTCGGAAATCCAACGCTGCATATTACTATAAACACGACTTCCTGACTGTGAAATATGGTAGTGGTAGTATCATGCTGTGAAGACGCATTAGTTTGGGAGGAATAGGGAATGTATTCATAGTTGACTGGAGGATGGATGGAGCTAAAAGCAGCTCAATCAGTAAAAAGGAGCTCCACCAGAATAAGGTAGAAATTAAAAGTGTTTATCAAAATGTCAAAATAGATTTTAATATTAAAACCGGTGGAAACTAAAGTCATTTCAGGGTAACCACTGAGATTGAGTGTAATGCTAGAGTTTGAGTTGTTTGTATAAATTTCTACATGAGATTGTATCGGTTTGTTGCGGTTGTTATGTTGGGTCTTGTTACTGTCCAATTTTAGTCATAAAATGAGGGTCTTTTGTGCTAGAATCTGTAGAACAAGAAAAAAAAAGAAGGGAGACCTATGAACTCAAGAGAAACTGACCATGAAAGACATTCAACCCTCACTTAAAAATTGTTACTTTGTGTCCAAATAAGCAAATATCAGTGTCTACCCTTCCTTTCATTCTGACCCGTGGTACTCTGCCAAACGTTCCCACACATGGAAATGTCTCTTTCCCAACACGGAGGAGAATGTAAGAGCAGCCCCCCTCTAGTCCCCCGGGACTTTTGTTCAGATATAGGAAAGAGACAATTTTATATACACATTGAGAGAGGAAGGAGCCCTGCCTGTGGAAGTACACTAAGCCTAGATGGAATGCCAGTTTTTCCACAACCAGAGTCATCTTTATTCAACAGCCATTTGGCCTTTGGTGATAGCAGCTGCATTCTCTGTTCCTGTCATACTGCACCACCTAGGGCTTACACAACATGATGCTGTTCCAACTTCTCCAAGACAATATGTCACAGTTAGAGTGCTTTGCTAAACATATTGAAATCCTAACCTTCCTTAGGAAAACTCAGAGAAGAGGCTGGCCTGTGGCTGCAAATGAGAGCAACTGTATAAAAGAAAGTTTTCAAAGAAAAATGAAGGCATGCTTATTACTTACAGCACTGAGCTTTCTTCTTTGAACTCTCATCTACTGCTCGGGCTTTGCAGTGAATGTGCAAGAAAAATGAAGACGAGAAAGATGAGAGTGAAAGGAAGACGGCACAGGAAAAACAAGTGATTAAAAGATAAAAGGGAGAGAGCAGATGATGAGGGAGCAGAATTGTGTGATCAAATGGCAGAGGTGATCCCATTGGGCCGCGGCCCTTATTGCATTTTAATAGACGACAGGCTGATCCTTGACCTTTTTTAAGGCAGAATGTGCAAAATGCTCTCTTAGATACACCTCAAACCTGCAGGGCATATAGGCATTTGAGGTAACGGGAAATTTGGGACCTTTAAGGGTCACAAGCAAATGTGTTTATTCTCCTTTCACAGTATCTCAAGCAGCAGCCTTGGGCAAATAACAACAAGCATAGCCATATTCATATGTCTGTGTGTGTCAAAGAGGATTTTAAAATGAGAACGGTGCAATTTAATGTAAGTGTAATTCATACATTTCAAAGAGCTGTGCAACCCTCTCATCCTATTCCCTTCGCTTAGATGACCACCCCACCCCCAAAACTCCCCCCACCTACCCACAAAAAAAAGACCTTCAATCATCAGTTCCTCCTTTTCACCTTCTCTTTACTCCATCTCCACATGCTAAGTGGGAACATTGTTACGGTCAATTTGTCCCATTCAGGGTCCCGGTGGGCAGTGTCCATGCCCTGACAGCCCGCAGACAGAGACCACACTGCCTGAGAGGCCTTGACATTGAGATCCAGAGCAGGGTTGGAATGAGCAGAAGGAGGAGCAAGGAGGAAAAGAGAAATGAGGGAGACACCAGAGGAGAGGTGTTGAGGGAAGCATTGGAATGGAGACAGAATGTGTGAAAGGAAAACAAGTATTGGGAGAATGCTGGAGCGAAAGAATGCGGAGGGAAAGAAAAGGAGTAACTGTTACCCTAGTTTACCACGGGCCCCTATATTTTGGTCAGTGCTTGCTGCTGTTGATAAGTCCCAGGTTTGATTCAGTATGTGATGACAGCATTGCTTACACAAGAAAAACTAAATGCGTGATTTATGGCTTCAAGTTTGTGTAAATTTGCATAGATCTAAGCATCATGGTGACACAGTCGGGATAACAGCGTAAAAACAAACCCTGTTCCTTAATATAAGAATATCTGCAGGTCAACTACAACACACATACCCTTCATCAGAAAGATGTCAGCAGCAGTAGAGGTCACTCTAGGCTTTTAACATGAAGTTGATTGAGGGACTTTCAAAAAATGCCCCTGCCAGCTCCCTGCCTCCAATTGCACCAACAATTGGAGACAAACTGTATGATTAATGAAGAGTGTATGTCAGTCAGTACAATGACATTAACTATTACATTCATTTTAATCAATGTGCTCCTCATTTATCTTGAAAGACTGGGACAAATGTAACGAATACATTCTTTCAGAAATGCTCAAAGTGTAACAAGCGTGAGTCACCCTGCTGTTTCTGGTGGGAAGTGTTAAGACTGGGAATAGAAAATAAAACTATTGATGGAAATGTGTTTTTTTAAAGTAGTAAGGATAAAGACAATATATGAATAAATCAAACTGCGACTTAACTGCAAATGTAAAAAAATGACGATGTTTACAATGACGATATAATTTTATTTTGTTAGCTCCTAAATTTTTATACTGTGAACAATGTGTTGTTGTTTCTACTTTGGCACACATAAATGGACTCAAGTAATCATGCTTACTGGGCCAAATTAGGTAATTAGCAGGAATGCTAAGCAGAACGTGACTGGAGTTGATTCACCCATTTGATTCAGGTCAGTTGGACCAGAGAAATATCTTAAAGTTTCAGGACACTGGCCCTGGAGAACTTGAGTTGTCCACTGGAGACACAAGACAAAGTTTATTTTTAAACAAATACCTCAAAATATTCACCTAAACGCATTAATTTCTTTGGTTAATGACAATCAGCACATAGATCCTTATAGGCAGACTATGATTTTTGCTATGCTGTATATATAACATCCCTCTCCTAAATCAGAGGCACAACTCTGAGTTAAAACTCAAACCGTCAATAATAGAGTTTGAAACCACTGCTTTCATTGAGCTAGTTTAGCAATTGCTATAATGGTTTCAGTCTGGTGGAGAGACACTTCTGACCTAGCAATGACAGCATTTTCTCATAGACAAGTCCTCTTGCTGCTTGGCCATCTAGGTTTCTGAGAGCTGGTGCTAATTTCACAGGTTCTGTGTTATCCATAGAAGGATACAACCCTGTTCTATTTTGTTTAATGATTAATAAATACCTTGTAAATTAGTCTTACTTTGTCAGTGTGAGAAGAAACTCATGCAAATGTATTGAGAAACTGACTAGACAAGACACATCTACGGTATCACTTGTCCTACCATACGGGATCTGCCCGAGGCCCCAAGGTAAGGCTAACGCCCCTGCCAACACAATTCAGCAGAGACGAGGGATTAAGTGTCTGTGTAAAAGCACCTGTTATTTCTGCACACGGAGCAACACTTGTTCCCAAGTAAGAGGCCCCAAGCGCCTGTTAGCGTCAGGAGCAGGTCTCAAACAGGGCACCCATTCAACCAAGGCTTGCGGTGCTTAATCACACTCACATCAGGCCCAGACTGACTCACACATGTACACACATATAAAGTCTATACAATCGGCAAGGCAAACAGACCCAACAAGGTAGACACAGACCCTCATGTTTTCCTCTGACAGACACAAGCAAACTTTCACTTGGCTGTTCTCTCCTGCGTCTTTGATCCGTACATACACATGCACACACACTTTGACATCTTCAAACTAATTGCCAATTCAGACTCAAAAGTCAAGACAGCGGGAATCTGTCAGGGGCATTGTGTATGGGAAGCGATGTTGCAGATCTCCTTAAATGAGCTAACTTTATAATAAATCACTGGGCAGAGCTAGCCAAGGATTAGGCAAGCTCCAGTGAGCAGTTTGTTAAGCTGCAGAGAGAAGAAGCACTGGGGATGGAGAGAGGGCCACCAAAAATCCACATCAGCTCCAGGACCTTGGAACGGTAAACCCTCCCATGCCGCCTGGTTTCCAAGGCACACATTTAACTTTGTTATCTGGGTTCTCCACTGACACAAAATCCCACTACTATTAGACTTTTACATGGAATTATGGCATTTACTTATGTAGGGGATTTTAGACTAAACACTAATTGTCTGGGACATGAGCTCTACCTTCAGGTACACAGTTTTTCAAACTGCTCTCCTTATGTTTGCCCTAAATAATTTCTGCACCGTTTTTCCTCCTGCTGAGTCATTTCACCTGGAAGGAGAAAAGCTTCCTACAGTGAGGTTATCTATACATGGACCTGCACAACATTTATCCCCTTCCCTCTACCTGCAGAAGAACAACAGATAAGAATAATCACGTATAGCAAATTTCTTCAGTGATTTAGGAGTTAGCGACAATTTCCTTAGTCTCACTGTGGATATTTTATGAAACTTTACATCCAAATTAAAAACCAGCCTTTAGAAGCTGTTTAGCTTTGATATCGTTCATCTTTATCAGATTTAAGTACAGAGAGTAAACATACTTCAGTTTAAATTTGGCCAATAAACAAAATACAAAATCACACAAAGATCGGAGATCAAGTTGCGTAGATGATTCCTCTTTTGTCTTTATTTTGCTGCTTGTAATAGTATTCTCATATAATTATTAGCCGACATAAGGATATCAGTGAAACACAAGTCTGTTTCCCCTTCACAGTTATCTCAAAAAAGCTCAAAAGAAGAGTTGACTAGGTACATTTATGGTCTTCTGACTTTTTTATTTTATATTCATCCTATCTCTTAGGCAGAATTTTTTTGGATCTATAGCGGCTTGCAAATATATTCATAGTCCTGTGAAGGTTTTGTCATTTACAACCTAAGACATCAAAATGTTTTATTGGGATTTTATGTGATAGGCGAGAACAGAGCTGCCCATTACTGCATAGGGGAAGGAATGACAAATTCTTTCAAAATGTATCGCACGTAAAAAGGTAAATCTCTTTAGATACTCATTTCACTGTAAAAACAATTGCAAAATTTTTAGGGGTATATCTCTGATATATCTGCAAAACTACAAATACGTTAAACATCATCTCAAGCTCAGTGAGATCTGATGAAAAGATCAGTTTTCTTGTTTTTCAATTTTCAACAGGATACAAGCTTAGAGTTTGATCAGAGCAGGTCAAACACCTCAATATGATTTTATATAAACCATTTCATTTCATTTGATTTTTCGTCTGTTATCTTTATCAAGCTTATTGGTTCCTGCAGCATCTGACAGCCTAATGCTGCCATCAACACTCGTCGCCATGGAAATTGCGTGTTCAGGGCTGATTTGTGATGTTGATTATATGCAGCACATACGCAGCAATCAAAAACTAGTGTTTTCATCACACTTAAATGTGCTATGTCATCATACAAGGCTTCCTTGACAATACGTTTCCATGGTTTGTTGTGGGTGATACCCACTGCTTCCTGACACACACGAAAAAATAACTTTTTTTTTTCTAATTTGACACTGGGAAAATCTTTCTAACATAGATTGTAGCTTTCAACACCGGCTATCTATTTCTTGTTTTTTGTCAGTAAACGACGCATTCATGCAGTAAAAATAAAAAAGATTGATTGTCCTTTAACAAGTTTTTCCACCTTAGCTAGGATCTCTGCAACTCCTCCAGCGTCTCCATGAACCTACTGGCTGCTTCACTGATTATTCTTCTCCTTCACATGCCTTTCAGTTCGAATGGGTGGCCATGTCTCGGATGGTCTGAGGTATGTTATACACTTTCCCTTTTAACAGTGCTTCTCCTTCTCACATTCAATAGGCACAATTCATTGAGCTTTGTGGTCGTTAGCTAAACAAAAATGAACGATTTGTCAAGGGTTTGAGCACCTTCTCAACACAATGCAACGTCTGTTAAATTAAAAAGGATCAAGTCTGATGCAGCACCTTACTGCTCAATATTAGCAGCAGGGGGAAATGATCCTATGCAACCTCCTGCAGCCTGCCTGAGCTCTGGCTGCCAGAGCAGCAACACCCCAGCGGAAAAGGAATTAAAGAGCCTCTTTTCTACCAAGGTTGATTTATACTGTTAAGAGTGACAGCAAGGTTAAAGGAGCTGCTGGTCTTCTCTCCCCAAACACTAAACTCACCCTTCGTGACTCTCCATGTCTCTCCTCTCACACAAACTGGGGGGCTCAATTCTGAGAGCACCCCTTTGCCCTGGGGGCCTTTACTTAGTTCTCTATCTCTCTTTTCCAGTCCACAAACCTCAGCACTGGACAAAAGGTAGCTTGAAAGGCAATTTGAATTTGAAACGGGGGTGGGGTTGAGGGGGTGCACAGGAGAAAAAAAATAAATAAATAATTGAACTCCCGAATGGGAAAACTTGAGCCAGCCATAGTTGAAGCAGGGCGTTTATTGTAAAGTTAAGACAAGAAAAGGAGAGGGACATGGTGGAGCCATCAGAAGCAACTACAGTGAACATTAGAGTCCCAAAAGGCTGGAGTCTAAAACAGACAGCAGATCGTAAACAGAAACCCATCTGATGCCACTAGCACATTTTAAAACGTGACATCCAAGTAAACTAAAGGTTTGTCTTTTTATTTCTTATTTAGGAAACTGTTTTTAAATATATTTTTTTTTATATATATATATAACAATTTCCTGCAATATATTTTATATAAGGATGGAGATGGGTGCTAAGAGCTCCAATCTGATGTTTATTTTATTTTTTTATTTTAGTGCGGCTGCAAACCTACGCAGTAGGAAAT
>JAVLVB010000724.1:406852-423166 GCA_032876305.1 Orestias chungarensis
ATCGACTGAATGGGATGAGTTGGTTTAATTTAGACGACTAAAGATTGTTTCCACTGATCAATGCATCCAAAACAGTAAGGCGGGAAGATACTATAAATACATTTAAATACATCTGTATAAAATAAAAAAACTCAGATCTCTCACCTCTGATCACCAGGAGAATAAAAATAAAGGATCTCCAGAGACTCAGCTGCCCGCGTCCCACTTGGTACCAAACATCCGAGCGCGATCTAGTGCGTGATCAGATCCCGTGCTGGGCTTTGGAAAATGTCCCCTATTGTGGCACCTGTCTCTGTTCCCGGTGAATCCATAAGACAACTGTCTGCGGGGTCTGGTGCGTGTCCTGTCCTTCGCTCAGCGCTTTCATATGCGCGCACACACACGCACACACATGTACCACCTGTCCTCCCCGGTGCGGAGCAGCCCACAAAGAGCGTCTATGCGCAACGACACATGGTCAGTGTCTGCTGCGAGATACTCCCTCCAACCGAGATCTCAAAGTGATCTGAAGGCAGAGGATGATATAGGACCAAGAGGAATGAATAAAATACAATAAAAAAGAAAAATGAATCGGTTTGGAAATCACGTCTGCTCCTCCAGTTTTGATATGATCACAATAGTAGGTTTGTGCGTTTTTCCGAGCAGCGCACCGCCGCTCCTCGGTCTCAGCTCGGCTCTCAGTAGGTTTTTTACAGGGGAAGAAATCGCTGCGCTTTCTCCACGTCCACGCACAGGCGACGCACGGCGGAATCCCATTCATCAGCAGATTAATAAAAAGAAAGAAAGAAAGAAAACATCAGTTCCTGCTTCATGAAGCTGCGCTCCAGAGCTTCACTGACGTGGGAGGACCAACATCTACGGAGCCGCTGCCATACCAGAGGCTCCTGGACAGCTGTCCATGCCAAAACCTGAAGCAGAATTGCGCAGCGGCTGGAATGGAACTGATTAGGGACTAATTAGGGTTAAATGGGAATGGTACCCAAAAAGTTAAAAGCTCTTATCATGGAGACCTGACATTCCTTTGGTTCATTTCAGTAGAAACGATATCATCTTTAAACTTTAAACAGGAAACGTTCAGTCAGTTCAGTCTGTTTGTGCTCTTCCCACTTTTCACAATCCAAATGTCAAGAGAACTTAGAAAATGTTCTATTTTGTGTTTTTTTACATACAAACAGAATCAAATTTTCACAAATCTCAAAGTTAGGTTTAAACAACATATATCCAATAAAGAATAACTTAATTGAGCCCTCAGTAGTTTAAGTTTTTTAAATCTTGACCTGAGTGTGGTTAAATCCAGTGCAAGCTTCTTAAAAAGACGGAAACTGCATTGCAGTTGACAAGAATGTAGCCACCATTTTCAGGAGTACCTCTTTTTTGAGCCCCCAACTCTCTCTGTTCTTTTCTGGTGGATAAATTGTTTGTTTTTATGCCTTAAGGCCTAAACCATCTGCTAAATCTTCCCTCGACCTACATCCAAAGGGACTGGGGTGCAAAAGGAAAACTTCTTTAGGACTCGACCGACAGATAATGTATTGGTTATAAAAGAAACAAACCTCCACAGCTATGGTTTGGGCCAAATGGGTAGCTGGCCAGGGCGTCATTAACAGGGAGGGTGCACAAGCAACAAATAAAAAACATATCCATACATTTTCCACAATTTTCACGTTAGAAAAGTTACAGTTGTTTTTGTACATGTGCAGTCAATGAATGGTGCTCCCTGTTTACATTCCGAACAATAGACGTATTGTGCTTTTTGCATGATTGTGCTGCATTTATGAAATCACTGTGAATATCTATGATTTTGTGCTGCTTGATTAGTTTATGGCTGCAGACGGAGAAACTTGCATCTGCAAGAACAGCCACTGCTGCCACTGTCATTTTCACAGATTTTAATAAAATCACTTGGTGACTGAACAAATGTATTCACTTCAATTTTACAAGATTTGTAGGTAGAAATTGCAATTGTTGTTGGAATTCAGTAATTATTGAACACTCACAAATTATATATTGCTGATATTTTATGTAATTTTCAGCCTTGTGCTAAAAAAGTGAGAAAACAGCAGCAGATTAGTAGGGTGTGTCATATCTTGTGCTGCTATTCAAAAAACATTTAAAAAAATCCCTGGGCTGCTTCAAAGCACTTTTCCTAAAATTGATCTTTTATATCTGAAAAATCAGGAGGTCAAAAATACAGGGAAATCTACCTAGAAGGGGCTCCATGAATCACAAAGTGGCTCCAATATAGGGAGAACATACAAAACACAAAGAGCCGGCAATTTAATTTCAGAATCCAGTGAGTTTGTCTTTAGTTACAATGTCATCTGGCTTCGTGTTTGTAGAACACACTTCCAAGCAAAATGTTTTTCTCACAGATCCTGAAAATCCTAATTACAGCAATGCAGATAAGCCCCTTACAACATTGAAAAAAGAACATTGTATGTCTGCATTTGCACATTTCTCTTAGCCTAAAGTAACAGAAGGAATAATTTAGCCTAATCAGATCTCAAATACTCTCTGGTAAAAAACAAATTCTTATTTCACAAATGTTGTGTTTGACAATGCAAAACTAATTTATATGAAAAAAAATGTAAAAAGTAATTATAAAGTACATGTATTCATAAAAAAACCTGTAGGTAATTTCCAAGATAAGTGGGTAGGTCTGCTGCTTCATGTGAAAAAGGAGTCAAAAGCCCATTGGACCTTTCCATCAAATTACAGAAGCCACTTTTAGGATTTGACGTATGAATAATTAATATCTGAAATAATGACTACTGCTGGCTTGAAGGCTCCTGTGCATAGCGCTCCCTTCACAATCCCAACAAATCTGCTCCACTGCAGCCTGTCAGCCTTCAGACAAGCTAAACATCAGCTGTGGTAAATCAGACAGCTCAGTCACCACCGTGTGTGTGGGGGAGGACTGTGTAAAAAGTAAACAAGAAAACCTCACCATATATCATCTAACCAAACACAATAACCTGCTCATTATTTGAATGCATGTAAAGGTTTTCAGAATATTTTTTGTCATTCAGCCACAGAACAAACTTCAAAAGCTTATAGTATGTTCTTTTCTTGTCTGAATTTCATATTTTTGATAGGTCATTATTTTGGTTGTTTATTCTTTACTTTTTTTCCACCTTATCTTTATTTACACAGGCAAAATTCTGTTTCCACAAGCAGTATAATAGGCATTCATATTATTCATCCAGCTTATCTCCACGTTCCACCTCTACATTTGTCGCTTATACAGTTACAACTTTTTTTTTTTAAATGAGCATTTTCGCAAATTGGTGTTCTTATTTAGGCCTTGTAAACCTGTGGGATATTGATTAGTTTGTTTTCCGCACATGCATTCTGCTTTCACTCGTCCTTTCATGTCTCATGTCACTGCAAGAACTTTAACCAATAGGTCTTGTTTTTTTGCAACATGCTCCTAATGGAGCTGCTAAGGAAAAAATAAGTATGACCAAAATGGTGCAATGCAGACAAGAAATACTGTGATTTAGTGTGCATTGACACTTTTGAAAAATACCCAAAGAATTGATAATGCAGCCTGTAGAGATTGGGACATTCTTATATTGCGTTACATACTGTATTAAATGCATGCTTTTACTATAGATAAGAGTGATGGCAAAGAGGCCGGAAGTGCTGGTGAGTAATTAAAAGAACAATTTAATTGCTCTAAAGACAATAAATATGTTTTCATTTGTTTAAGTAGTAATTAAGCTGAGTGAGCAGATATATTTTCCCAAATTTGTCTTTCTTTTAAAAAGAGAAGAAATGTGGATCATGCTATTTAGTCTGCGGACCCACATAAACCAGAGAGCTCTCAGGAGTATAATAATAATAATTTATTGGAAAGGATGATGTGTTCTTGGACCCGGGGGAATGAACAGCAGACGGGAAACCAACGGAAATGGGAACCAGCGGTGATTGGCAGCGGGATCGACAACGGCAAGGGACCAGAGATGAGGACGTAGAGGCGGGACAAGAGACGAAGGGTAGTCGGAGGAACAGAGGACGACATGGGAAACCGCGGAAAATGTGAGGTAAGCAGAGTTGGAGTCTTGTACAAGGAATGGATGAGGAGAATGAACAGGAACGATCTTACTTGATGTTCACCAGGAGGATTGAGTGGTAGTCCTTCCAGTAATGCTTTGGTTGATTGTCCAAGGGGTTGTGTGCGGCGGAGAGAGGATGAAGGAGAGCGAGCAGACCGAGCTGGAGGAAGGAGCGGTGAAACCAAATGACTGAGTTGACCGGAGAGTTTTCTGTAAAGGGAGTATACTGACTCAGCAATGACCTGGGAAAAAGGGGAGCACAGGAAGCGATGTGAATGGCGAAGGGAACTAAGGCAAAGTAACAAAATAATCAAGGTATCAAAATAACAGAACATGAAACTAGAGACGACCAGAACAACAGTAAAGACTAGAGACAAAAACTAAACTGGAGATCTAAGTTTTAGAACCGAGAAGGCTGGCTCAGAGATGTACGTTACCCAGTGTAAATAAAATACTCAGGCGATGAGACCTCTGGTGATGAGGTGCACCTGGTGATCAGTTGCTTGGGTGACCCCTGTGGACAACCTACAAAGCACACTGAAAGGACTGAACCTGACAGTTTCCACCAACACTGTTTGGAAGGGGAGTTTTGTTCTCCTCTGAGTTAAACACAGCAGTAATAACTAAGTTAATTCTGATGGTTTATAACAGCATACATTTTGAAAAACTAAGACACATTTACTGGTAACTGACCCATGCCATAATTAAACAAATAAAAAAAACTGTCAGCTGGGTAAAACTGGTTAATCAACCATGCTGCGCTAAATCTATCTCAGGGTCCATTTGGTCTTTTGTTGACTTCTGGCAAATTGGTTTGTTTTTAGGTTACCCCTATAGATGCATGTTTTATTTATATAAGCAGGAATGTCTGTGTCTGTGTAAAATGACTGCACGATTTAACGGGGGGATTTCGTTCAAGTTTTTTTTTTTGACTACGTCACATTTCCTGTGAAACCACATTCCTCTGAAGTTGGTGGAGATCGAAAGCACAGTCTAAGAAGCGGTGATAGTAGGATTTACAATTGGAACAAGTTGAAAGATTACATGTGAAGTAGATTGAATGAATTTGCATCAAATCAAAATCCTAAGAAAAAAACATGCCACTTAGAAGGAATATCCCTGCTATGCAACTAATAAATGCAAGATATGCAGAGGAACTTTGACTGTCATTCTTAATATTCATACAGATATTTCTGAAAATGTACTGTACTGTTCTAATAGAACTATGCAGAGTTTTTCAAGAATCAAGAATCAAGAATCAGTTTATTTATATAGCGCCAATTTACAACAGGTGTCGTCTCAAGGCACTTCACAGAAAATAAATTAAAATCAAAGATACATCATAAACAAATCGATTTAAAAAGTTTCCAATCTAAGGAACCCCAGCAGACTGCATCGAGTCATTGACTTGCAGCATTCACTCCTCTGGAATCAGCAGACCAAAACAATGGCTTGTGTTGTCGTTGACTTTACAGCAATCCCTCATACTGAGCATGCATGTAGCGACAGTGGAGAGGAAAAACTCTCCTTTAACAGGAAGAAACCTCCAGCAGAACCAGGCTCAGTATAAGCAGCCATCTGCCATGACCGACTGGGGGTTTGAAAAGACAGAAAGCTAAATTAGAAGCACAGGATACTGAAATAATAGAGTTTATAGCAGCAGTTTTTATGTTCTTTTTTTTTTATAACTCTCCAGATTAGCATTACTATTCTGTTTCTGCTACTTTGCATAGAAATTTTGAGCTACGCTCAACAAACGAACTTCCTTCGTTTCATCTCCTGTCAAAGTCTGTGTGCCGACAGTAAATAAATAAAGAAGTTCTCATTTTGTTCATCCTCTTTCTTTCATCCCACTTGTGTTTTGTAGCAGGCAGGTAGCAGACCTGATTATCATTAGGGAAACAAAAATAAAGAGAAAGGGCTGCCACAAAAAAGTAAACAAAACACAACAGAAGCCACAACCTTTGATGGTTTATGAATTTTGTAATCATTCCAAAATATGGGGAAGAGAAGCTGAGAATAAAATCAGATTGAGATAAAATCATCAGTCTTCTAAACCACGAGAAATGTAAATTTGTGTATTGTATGTGTGTGTCAGGACAAGTGCTGTTTCTGGGCTAAAGGTCAGGTGAACTTCTATGGTGTGAATTGAGTTAGGGTTTGATTTAGGGCTAGTCATGTACTGGGAATGGTTTCGGGTAAGGGTTAGGCTGTAGAAATGACCTGTGAGTTTAGAGATGTGCACTGAAACTTGTCATTTTGTTGAACAAACAATTCATCACTTGCACTTGATATACTGTGATTATGTTATTAGCAATATATGTAAAAGTTAAACGATTTTCAAACTTAAACCAAAATATTAAATTTACCACAAACGACTGTGCATAGTTACAAGGACGCCCATCCTCTTTTTAACTAGATGAAATAATGAAGGTTTGTTTTACTATTAACTAATAAAAAAGCTGGAACTACAAAATTATTTATAATGTTCACTGTATATGATAGAGCTGTCTACAGACACGATTGAATAAAAGGGCTCTTTTGTTGTCTAGGAGGGAGTTCTTCCTATCCTTTCTTGGAACAATCAAGATGTATATCTTTGTACCTAAATACAATATTCCTAGTAACAGGACAGTGAATGTCTATAAACAGCAATGTTAAATATTTAGCTCTTCACTTTGCCTGAGTCACTTTAATACATTAGTTTGTTATATTCTACTGGATCTCAAACGTCCAATTATGAAGTCTTGTTGGCTTCTAACAGGTTTCCTGTTACCCCGTATTTAGCTTTATCCAGCTTCTCCATACCTAAGCATCCCCACAGTATGATGCTTTCACCACTATGTTTGACCGTGAGGGTAATGTGTACTTGGATTGCAGAGTCAGATTTACACCACAGATATAAACCTTTTTTCTGTTTGCATAACCATAACTGCATCTGCAAATATATATATTTATACATTGGAAGTAAAAAGGGCTATTTAAACTGATGTTTTCCAGCAAATCTTTATTTCTGGGTTGTGCTTGCTTAATACAGAATAATAATTTCTGTTGTTTATTTGTATGAACTATTGGACAACTTGTGTCTTTTTATTTTGTTTTTTGCAAATATGAACAGTTTTATGTAGACTTACATCAACTTTGATTAAATGCATTAAAATATATCTTCTATATTTTCAAAACAAAATGTGACCACATAGGACATTACAGGGATGTAATTCCATTTGCAAGGCATTTTAAATATATAAAAAATCAGAAAATGTTCTGTACTAGATTTAAATTTTCTGTACTCTTACAAAATGACCCCAGGAAGAAAGACAAGAAAATTTTTGATGCGAATGTCATTGATACATTTTCCATGTTTTCCTTCACATGTTATTTCGTCTCTTGTATTGTAAACAGATTTAGTAACTAATTTCCTGTCAGCTTATTTATATCAAAAATAAAGAGCACTAAGCTGCACGAATATAACATGAGGGCAACCAGTAAACATGTTGTGCTTCTCCTATTTAATAGCATTCATTTATGGAAAAAAAAGGGTTTTGAATCTGCTTACCTCTTTTTAGCTTATCATCTCACAGTCAACAGCCTGAGGTTTAACCCTTTCTGTGTTTTTGCTTTTCATATGCAGAATGGTTCCTCGCAAGTAAAAAAATGCACTGGATTAATTTAGCCAGTTTTCCAGGCTGGTCTCATGCAAGCTGGTAGCCACAACAGTAAAATTAGCTTCATCTCTCTGTGTTTCAGCAGTTGTATATTAAAACAGGTTGCCGATGCAGTGAGCTCATTGGTAAATGGCTCATATTTTGAGCATGGCATGTAAACAGTGAAGCAATCAAGGTTTAGTAGTAATCCTTTAATTAGAGCAATATAGTCCCTTTTCATTAATGATGGATGTTTATTCTATATTTGAGTCTTTGTTAAACTGGCTGTAATGTTAGATGGCACTGGTAGTATCTTATACAATTGACTCTTACTTAATTCACAAATTTTAACATCTATGATGATCTATTCATAAAAATACTTTATTGCATAGTTGTGAAATATTGTGTAAAGTGTTGCCGTGGTGCAGTGAAAATTTCACATTTTTTTTTGGAGTGCACAGAATTTAAGGCTCATAAAATCCTGGTGAGTTCTTCAGCTTGTAAAACAGCAAAGCAGCTCCATACTATCACACCACTAGCTCCATGCTAAATTTTTGGCAGGATGTTCTCTTTCTAAAATGCTATATTGGTTTTGATGGGACCTGAGACCTTCTAAAAAAGATCCACTGGGTCCTTTTTAGTCCATAGGCTGTTATTTTTTTTTTTTCAAAAGTAATACAAAATGACAGCGTATTTTTGGTTTGTTTGTTTGTTGTTGTTGTTGTTTTTCTGTGTTTTTTTTGTTTTTTTTTAGACATACGATTGTGGGTTTTGCCTTGAAGCTTCCCTATGGATGTTATTTTTTTTTCCCCAGGTTTCTGTTCACTCCTGAATATTGATCCAAACAGACGAAAGTGAGGCCTGCAGTTTTGTAAATGTTGATTTGTGTTTTTTATGACCTCCAGGATGAGTTGTAAGGAAGCTCTTGGTGTAATTTTGGCAGACTGATCCCTAGTGGTTCCATGTTCTTTCCATTTGTTGATAAATGCTCTCTATTTGGTTTGTTGTAATCCCAAAGCCGTAGAAATGTTTTTTTGTATAATTCCAGACTGATATTGTTTCTCACCTGTTCTTGAAATTTCTTTAGATCAGCAAATTATGTCTTATTGTAGGTCTGGCAGTTATCTGGTTTTTCTACTTCTGCTAAAATCAGACAAAAAACAGCAAAATGAGAATAGTTTTTAAGATGGCAAATATTTTTTTTTACTACACTCTATCTGTCAATCTAAAATAAGCAATTATCACACGTCAGAGGAAACGGCAGAGAGAGAAGAGCATACATACTAAAAAAGGATTTATATAATAAAATGTAAACAAATGAAACAACGTCTATCAGATCTGTCAAAAGAGGGGCATACAGGCATATGTCTCTGAACAAACATATGGTTGATTCATACACTCATGAGTCAAAACATGTAGTAAAAGATCCGACTCTTTTTTTGAGGAAAGCTCTTTGTGTCGCTGTCAAAACTCAAACCATCTCAACACTAAAGAATCATACTTTCTTTTAGGGGAAAGACATATTTCGTCTCAACCTCCTTTGAGTCAGCTGACCTGTTGTCTGGGTCTGGGGGTAAAATAAACAGAAGTGATTCGGATGAACAGAATGACAGCTGTGGGTATTACAAAAGCCTGGTGATTAAACATAGCACTTGGAAAATGGAGGCTGTTGGTCATGGAATGAGATAGCTTTTTGTTATTGTTGATGTAACTTTTGTATGTCACATGCATGGGCTCTGCTTATTCCCAGGTTCCCTGACTTGGCCTACAAATCTTTTAGATTATGTTTTTCAAGGTCTGCAAGAGGTTAGCCGCAAATCACCTTTTTTTTTTCTATCCTTTGAGCTGAAGGCACAGAAGTCGTAAAAGTTCTGTAGCCAGTTAGTTTGTCCTCTCTGGGTAATTTTAAAGATTAAAGACTGAAAGTGATTTATTGACTTTTATGACCTTTTCATTTCACTCTTCCACTTTTTAATAGACAAACTACACTTACGTACTTATGAGGTTCAGCTTACATAGAGAGAGCGTTCATTTTGGTCAGTCTTTGCTTGAATTTGTGCAAACATTCAATGCAGAGAGAAAATGACTAAACTAGGCTAAAATGCATCCCTAATCTAAGATTTAAAAAGAAGAGCTCAACTCTAAAGACAACTCAGACACCTATTCTGTCAGGTAATAATATACCTTTGTAAACAGAACAGCATCCTTTAGTATCTGCTGCTCAACATCCTTGGACAGGGGTCATAGAGGCAATCTGTTTTTCAGATGCTTCTCACCAAAAGACAAAGCAGGCAACTGAGTAAGAATCATATTTTTTTATTTTTCCCATTTCCTCAACACTACACACTACAGCAACAATCATGTGTGAAAGCAGTGGAAACCAAAAGGAAAGCATTCACAGTAATGATGGGAATGATGCTCTGACAGAATGTGATCATGGTGTCTGAAATTAAAGGGTTGTATGATAGGATGCACTGACAGTCACACAAATCAGACGTTTTTAGTAATTTCCTTATTTTCATGTATCCACCTAAATAGAACAATGCAACACTAGAGGATACAAGAGTGGTCAAATGGCCATCTTTAAGGAATAGCCTGATCATCTTGGCCATCTTGACCTTGGTCTTGAAACCTATGTTTTGTATATCTTAACGAATGTCCATTTGTATGAGCTTGAGAGGACAAATGTTTCCTTCTCATCCATTGAATGTTGTCGATCTCTTGCTGCCCAGTTTTTTGTTTTTTTTAACAATACAGTAACACAGAGATTTAAAGAGGAGCATCAATGGAAGTGGAAATCGGTGCTTGCAAACAACTAATGGTGTCATCCAGAAGCTTCAATTCTGCAGCATAAAAAATGTCATCGTCACAACTTTCATACAGCAGTCTTCTTTAGTCCTGCCAAGACCATCGACCATCGTCTATCGAACTTCTAAACATATTTGGAGGATGTGAGTTACGACAACATTTAATTTCCCTTCGGGATAAACAACATATTATTCAATTAAATTTATTTATCCCTTGGGAAGACTCCCTCAGGAAATTCAATAGTACATGAGGTAGGAATAATTTTGTGTTTTTTTTTCAGATCCTCAACCGTGTCAGAACAGATAAGAGAAGAAAGAGAAGAGAGAATTAAAACACCCTACCTAATTTCGCATAGATCAGATTTTTTTAATAAGGTTTCATGACAGTCTAAACAGCTCTGGATAATCATTATAGCCAAATCAATGAAAATATATAAACATAATAAAGTAAGTGAAGATGCATATATATTGTGGACTTGAATTACTATTAGAAGTAGTTAGTTAGTTAGTTAGTTAGTTAGTTAGTTACTTAGTTAGTTAGTTACTTAGTTAGTTAGTTACTTAGTTACTTAGTTACTTAGTTACTTAGTTAGCAATAGGCGCTTTAAATTCTGTCTTTTCTTATTTTTCAATGTAAATATTCTTGCATCTTGACTTTGTAATGTCTTGTAAATATGCTTTTGTTTTAAAAGTTGTAAATGCTAAAGTTAATGTCGTCTTTCAGCTTTCAAATAATTGATCACCGTGTTGTATGTTACCGATATCTTGTGTTGCAAACCTCCAGGAAATCTGTTGCAGGATGTTGGAAATGAGTTCTGGATCAACTGTGTAATGTGGTTGAAGCCAAAGTTGGTCAGCTGTTATTGGATATTTTTATGGTTTCAAAGCTAGTGACGATGGCGATTGGAACATGAAACGGTGTAAAACAAATGTGGAGTCGATCAGAACTGTTAGATCTATTCCCAAAACACCTCAGACTCTGTAGACTAACAAAGAAAACATGAACTGAAGTGAATGGATTTCATTACAGGATAATTGTTCTGCTTCTTTGATTGTGCCCAACTGCATTTCAAAAGTGCTTCTTAATGGTGATGGGTTTCTTGTTGAAAGGGTTAAGGGTTAATCATCGCTTCGAAGTTCTTCAAAGACCTAAAAATAAAGCTGGAATTTGAGTATCTTGAGGGTCAATCTTGTTCCTGTCAGCTCTGTAGGATTTAGTTTTTGTACTAATATAGACCATGAGTCATTTTAGTTTGGATAATCAATAATTTACAAGGCTGTTTTACAGCTACAGAATACACTGTCTTTTATTTTGGAAAAAACACCAAGCCACCTTGTGAAAAAAATCTATACAGATAACATTTTTATGTTCTAGTCTTGCTTACTTGAAAAATGTTATTGAATTTACAATGTAATGCTTTGTTCCTGAATTGTAAGTCTATCTGAAAAAAAAATGAAGCAGTTGCAGAGAGGACTATTTATAATGCTTAAAGGAAAGAGGGGTTTTCCTGATATCCACTAATCTACAGTCACCAGTACACCAGAACAATTCTGTTGGCAATCAGGCGGTCCATTGAAGCAGACTTATCAGCAAAGCAGTAACAGATGAAACGCTTTAGGCGAAAAGTTGCTATAACTGGGAGAGGAGTGTGACATTACTGGTGCTAACAATGTTAAGTTGGAGTGGTTTACTGCATCACATATCTAAAAACATTTCACGGTTACTTTTATAATTGACAAAAGTCAAATATTCAAGGCTGGCCATGCTTGGAGGACTATGTTTCCTGACTTGTCTGGGAACACCTTGGTATTCTTGGTGCTGGATGGATAGATGGATGAAAAAATAAGTACTTAATTACTTATTAAGTACTTATTACTTATTTTACTATAAGTAAAATAAGTAATTCAAGTACTGAAAGAAAAAAAGATGTATGGGTTCATTTCCTCAGCATTTGTTGCAATTACCTCAATTTGAGTTTCGTCAGACCACAGATGTGTCTCAAACCAACATTGTCTTTGTCCCTGAGTGTGTTTGCAAACAGTAATGTGACTTTAATGTTGTTTTTTGCAGTAATGTCATTTTTCTCTCTGAGTCGTCTTTCAGTACTTGTCGGTACCGGAGTCGTTTTTCTGTGAATTATAGACCCCTTTTACCTGTTTTGCCAGAGATTCTTCAACGTCTGATAATCATTTTGGTCGCCGTAATTGATGAGCAAAATAAAAGTGTGAGTAGATATATGTTTTGTTTAGTTTTTTTGTTTGTTTGTTTTTAAATTAGGCTTCAACATTCTGGTTTTATATAGAAAAGACAAACAAATTGATAGGCTGCCGAATCACACAGAAGTATATTCATACATTAAGCTAATCAATGGATTGTTATAAGACAGGTTTTGGGGACATGTAAAGTGTATATGTATCCATCTTTCAGTATTTATGGTTCCTCTAATTTTTTTTCAACATAGATCTGAACCTGAAGGAGGTGTTAGATTTACACATTCCGCTCATTCTACCAAGTCTAGCTTTCTGCTCTAGTTTTATACCCTGGATATTAAACCTGCAAAACAAAGTTACAGCACCATCATTTCAGTAAATATTATCCCTTTTCATTCTTCAGACGTCTTGTAGAGGGTTTTGGAAAAATTAAACGTACAATGAATGCTGTAACAAGTTGAGAAAAAAAAACCTCTGAATGGAGGGCATGAGCTGATAGGCTTCTTCTATTAAAAATATAAACTTCTCAGTCAATGTTCTGCGAATAACACTTCTATCAACGCCATGTCAGTCCATGTTGGACGTGGCTGTAATTAATGCAGTCCTTGCTGCAGTCTGCCCTCATTCTTTATCCACATCCCCCAGTTTTCCAGCATATATTTAAATATTTTATCTGTTGACTCAAAACGAGATATCTGCTGTGAAGTTGTGGTGCATCTGCAGAAAAAGAGGTCCTATGAATGAAAATTAGACTTTATCTATGTGTGGGTGAGGCTATGAAAACAGGATTAATCAGTGTGTAAAGACTGCCCTCTATAGGTCCTACGCATCATCAGAAATCAGTCAAGACTAATATTCTCATATCAAACTTTTCAGAGTGTTTGTCTTCATTTGTCCTGTTATTGCATCCTCCTTGATAGTGAAGAGCACAAACAGCAATATTGTGTGTTGTTAAAGTCATTAAGGCCACACGTTGGCCATTTACTCAGACATCATGTGAGAAGTAACATGTCATAAAGCAAGGCACCACTGGCTATACAGATGACTGCCTTGTAGTGTGTGATTTTTTTGTGCAACCATGATCTATCCAGTTAAACTGAGAGGGACCTTTACCCTCACAACATTACCACCCACAAAGTAAACTCAATTTTAAGTTTAATACAGTCTGACTGCAAGTCCTGACCTAAAAGACTCCTTCGTATAAAGGTCACTGAGCTGTACATTGTGTCAGTATGTTATATCCTCAAGGGGAATCGCTTTTTGTCCAAGAGAGTTGTTCAGTCTGAAGTGCTGAGGAATTATTTGTATTTGGGCCTCCTGTTAAATTAGGATTTTGTTGTCAGTGATTCTTTTTCTCTTCATTTTTTTATTTCAAGTCTTAATGAAAACAATCTCAACATTCTGCTGATATTCCAGTGTCAAAGAGCAACTATCGAGCTGTGCATGTTTTACTGAACTAAGCAAGTGTGGCTGTCAAGTCACTGTAGCACACTACAGTCTAAAGGAGAGCTCCACGGTTGTGATGTGCATGCAATGTGTACACTATCAAAAGTGCAAAGAACTGCTAGGCTTAAATCTCAACCAGACCTAAGACCAAGTCATTGTATTGCAATTAGTCAAGTTGTGCAAATGTTAAGTAGAAAAAGTCAAACTCTAAACTTTTGAATTCTTAGTCTTCCACTGGTTGTGTGAGCAAGTGTATTGTTTCTTTTTTTACACAAAACAACAACTAATAGTAACAAAAACATTGGTATGTGTGTGTAAAAATTACCAAACCCTTTTTTGGAGTTTAAAATTTGATTTTAAAAACTGAGTTTGTTTGCCAGATAAACCAGGAAAAGAAAGGGGTTAAAAAAATCATCAGAAAATCAGTGATGATGTTTGTTTTTTCAATACATTTAATCTAAACAATTGGGACAGCAAAGAAATTCATAAAACATAAAAGTACTGACTTCTTAAGGAAGATTAAAAATTGTGTTTGTCTACCAATGTACAACCCAGCACATCTGAATTTACAATCATTCATACAGCTACATAAAGGTTTCTTGTTACTATTGATGATACCCTTATGTATTTGTTTTAAATATATATAAAAATGTTTGCCTGGGTAAGATGGTTATTCTGATGTGGTGTTTACTAACTCAGATCTATGAGCATTTATGTCTATGAGATTTTATGGAGCACTTGATTGTAATGTGAATCAAGGAGGATTGTTTGATATGTTTTCTGCGGAACCTGTTTAAGTCTTTTGGTCGGTTGATTTTATGTTTATCTTATCCTGTAAAAGCATGCTTTATTTTTTTTTGGTATAAAGGCCTCTGCTGTTGACATTAGGTAATCCTAATTCTGACTGAATGATTAAATTCAGTCAGAAAATTTAGTCCTTTATGTATTTTTACTGTATGAATAATCTTATATTATTGTTATTTTGTCATTTTCCAACTGTTAATTTTAATACTTATACTGGACTAAGAGAGGAAATCTATTAGCACATCAACCCCACATATATACATATTTTTTTCCCACCAGCTGCCACTGCAGAATACCAAGACAAATTCACCAAAGTTTGTGGATGGAATGAGACAAATACATATGTAATATATATAAATGTATTCAAGCGTACTTTTTTGTAGTGTATTATTCTATTTAAAAGCATCTGACGTCATGTTTTGGTATAGTATTAACAGGGGAGCGTGGCACGCTTGAATCACAGGTTACAGGAAGTTGCAGCCTGGTGTTTTTGTGTGTGCTGTGATTTAATTGGCTGAAAGTTGGTAAAACATTACTGAACTCCGCCCCCTTCCAGAGCTCATTAGTTGCTCAATAATTCAGGGGAGAAACTCTGGTTTATAAACGGATCCGTTCATTGAACAACGTTGATACCGCAGGTCACTGCTGGGCAAAGAAGAACCGGCCTGTTAGAGAGGTTAGTGTTTTCATTTATTTCTCTGTTATGTTTTTAAATTACTTAAAAACCTTAAATGACCCCCCTTGTTGCTAAGCTAACTGAGACAAACAGGGCGTTGCTGCCATTTCTACCCGAGGTTATTGCTGTGTTTACTTTGATTAAACTTTACTAATCATATATTTAACCGTGGGGGTTTATCCTGAGTGATAAAATAATAATAAATCGTAAATAATAGTAGCCTTGTTAGCCACAACAACAGCTGACTGCTCATCTGGGCTAAAGTTCATTAGCCTCAAACTGAAACTTCTAAAGATGAGTTTTAAATCTCTACATGTAGCAACAAGTGGATTTCTGTATAACTGCTGCTTATATACATATATATATATATATATATATATATATATATATATATATATATATATATATATATATATATATATATATATATATATATATTACAAATCGGTTTGGATCTCTCTAAACTGCTGTTATCCATTGATTAAATCATTTTAAACTGGATGTTTTGTAAAAATAAAAAATTTAATGAAACAGTAGAAAGTTAAGAAAGTTATTATTCCAAAGCAGAACTTAGTACTTGCAATCAATATGAATTTGTGCATTAAATGCTTATAGGATTGAGTTTATATATATATAGATATATATATATATATATATATATATATATA
>JAVLVB010000724.1:423266-472259 GCA_032876305.1 Orestias chungarensis
TTTTGAAGCCACAGGAAATTTAAAAACTGATATTAATTTCTCCATTTATTACATAAATTACCATGTGTGTCATTTATTGCCCATGCATGATGAGGTTTTATCTGTATTATCACTCATAATCTGTACTAGCCCTGATATCAAAGGTCATGTAGAGTTTTTTGGTTTATATAGACTCTAGCAGTCCTCTTATTTTCATAAATTATTAACGTTTGTGAACGCTGTGAGGATTTTTTCATTCGTAAGAACCTTCAACAGCATTATTTTATGGGGATTTTTTTGTCAGTGGACTGATTATTTATGAATGACTAAATGACTCAGGTTTATCTTGTGCTCGACTTCAGTACTGATAGAGTCAGACTTTGGTTTATAACAGAGCCGGTGAAGATGTCACCAGCTGACACTTGGTAGAAAGCATGTTGCTCAACCAGGCTGTTGCAATAAATTGTAAGCCTTCTTTATACACAGGCTGTTGGAAAGCTGCAGTCTTGTGAAAACATCAGAGGGAATATTTTACTCCCTCTCACATCTAAAATATGTGAAATGATTGAGCAGAATCTCTTTATTAAATTCAGCTAAAGCTTCTTGAGGCATGGTTTGCCACCTCTTTGAACAGTTCCTCCTGTCAGGTGGATGGACGGGTCCACCGGAGCATTTTTTTTTTTCTTTTTACGGGATTAATACAGGTTGCAGCTGGTCAGCCCACTCTTTCTGTTGCCGGCGGTTATTCCTCCAGCAGCTCAGGCTCGAAAAACCATGTCCTTCTGTGACTTATTTGTCAAACGCATCAGGCCAGGCTTGTCGAGCAGGTGTTAACGGTGTCCCGCGCCAGGTGAAAACAGGCGGAGTCCATTTATGTCTCCGTGCCATCTGGTGGCGCAGAAACAGATTTCATACACATGTTCTGGTCACCACAGAGGTTGTTGCCAGAGAGGTTCTCTTCTTTCCTTTCCTGGTCGCTTAGTATATTGTGCTTATAATGTTGCTGAACCTGGACCTCACCAAATGCAGCAATACTGATGCATCCATCGATCTGAAACGGGGTGAATCTGGACTTATCAGACCACACAATCGTCTTCCATTGCTCCAGAGACCAATTCTTTGCGAACTGAAGCCTTTTTCCTTCTGTTCGCCTCACTGACTTGTGGGTTTTGTCATTGCTACACACAGCTGTTCAGTCCCAGGACCTTGAGTTTCCATTATGTGTGTGGAAATGGCCTTACTTTAACTATTAAATAGTTTATCTTTTTCTGTCACGATTGGTAATTCATTATCACGACTAATCATTTATAATTCAGATGGGTTTTTTGTTTTCTTTTCTCAAAGACGATGGTTCCCCTGCTTTTATTAATGCTTTGGACAGTTCTTCACCCAATTACATTAGTTTCGGCAGTCTCCTTAGATGTTGTCTCAGATTTTGCATGCCATTGATTTGATCCTTAAACAGACTTAATATCTTTCAACACGCATGTTTAACAAATGAGAAGCTACTCATTGCGTGATTCGGGGTTAAATAACCAGACGAAACATAATCATCCATTCAGTAATTTTCCAATATCTGAGCAATCGAGATGGATTGTGCAAGGAGAAATCGTGACTGAATTCTCTCGCTGTTTGCTCCTACATTGTGAAATGTTTTTAAGAAAAAAAAGTTTCGTTAAAAATATTGACTGATCGTTAACCGAAAATGTTGCCATTAATGACTTTTGAATAAAAAAAAAAATCCTTTTAAATTGATTCCTAGAAATGTATCTGCAGGCACAGCTTTGAAATTATGCTCCACTTGAGAACCGTTGCGGTTGAATCATAGTTTAAGTTAAGTTGACTGGTGCACAAACACCCTGATTTCTGTGCTTTTTGTTTCAAATTTATTTGCATTTCTTAAAGTGTTTCACCTTTCATCTAAGGATCTTCATTAGTTTAGACGGAGCTGCGGAGGTTTTAACCTGGTGGAACTAATGTCAGCGTATCAATATCTGTCAGCGATTTCCCTTGCAAATTTCTACCACTCCAATCACTACTGAAGGCTCTTTGGTGTTTACCTGGTTATATGCCTCAGGTTCTGCGATGGTATAAAACAGCGTTTGGGTTTGATATGGCACCTTTTCACTTACAGTGTACATTTGTAGGTGAGGAGCATAAGAATTAAGTTTATAACATAGCAGCTTAAATAACTTGTCCTTTGCTTGTTTGCGTGTAAAGTCAATGAGAGTGGGAACTCTGTGTAGGAATACTGTAAGAAAAAGCTGTTTAAGCTTGGTGATGTTGCTGAAGGTATCTGATTCATTTGTTTAAAATCTAAAATACTTGAACTGGTAAAACCTGCATGGCAATATTAAAAACTGAAATCAGACTTTAAAAACACAGCTTGAGATTCAAGTTTTTGGAACAAGAAAAGGTTTTTAAGCTTTTGTACAACCTTAGATCAAAAAAAAGCCCCAAAACCGCCATAGACGGACTGGTCAGAACTAGACTGAACGTTTGTACTGGTATTGGGAGCAGATCCTAAGCTGCGGCATTTGTTTTTCAATGTTTTACTTTTCAAACAAAGCATTTATTTTATGCCAAGAAAATGTATATTTCTGTTTTTTTAAATGTCTCATTCAAATCCAAATATACCTGAATAAAAGCAGGTGTTTATTTGAAAAAAATATTAATGGACAAAGTCAACGCAAAAGTAAATATTGAAATCCTGTAGGGAGGTTGTTGTGGTAGCCACATTTTGATTGTTTCAACCAGTTTCTTCTTCGTTGAATCATAGCGGTGAGTAATGGATTTAACGTGGCTAAGCCTTCTTTCTTCGTGCGTTTACACCATCTGACAGAACAGGTATTCCTGCAAGATAAAGTATATCGGCCACTTTAACAAAGACTTCCAGAGAGGAAGCTGTGTTTCATCATGCACTCGGCGCAAGGTGAGGTGAATCTCAATTTCTAACTCTTCTCTCTCTGTATTCCATGTCAGAGATTGAACCCAGCAGTCACAATGGCAGACAGTGGGAAAACTAATGAGGCTGGAGCTGCAGCAACTGAACCAGCTAATGGAGATCAGCAGGTGAGGAACGCAGAGACCCACTGTCGCACCCAATACAAATTATAATTTATTTTACACTTGTAATGCCTCTCATTAAAAAAAAAAGTCATTTTACAGCTACAGTTAAATGAAAACATGGGAAATATTAATATTTGTTCCCGAAAACAGTAGATTTTTTTTTTAGAGACTCTGAATGTGACTTTCTGCTTCAAGAACGTTGTCACGAGAGTGAGCCACTTGCCCCTGGTCAGTTCAACCTGCGAGGTCGTCTCCAGTGCCTACAGCGCAACCAAAGATAACGTGCCGCTGCTGAAAGGGGTGATGGGCGTGGCAGAGAGCGGCGTCCGAACACTTGGAGCCGCTGCCAGCACGGGATCCAAACCCGTTTTGGACATGATCGAACCACAGCGTAAGATTGTTCTCTCTGCAAAGCGTGTGATGTAACGTGTATCCAACTTCAGGTCATAAATGTCCTCTGAAATCTAACTTTAAAAATTATTGTGAATGGGGTTCAAAAGGAAATGTTGCGGAATGAGCTCGCCATCGGCCTGTTACCCGACGACTGCAGCATTATATTTGACAGTCTTTCCTGCAAACTGCCAAAAACAATCTTTCCACACATTTGTTTAAGCTCTTTGCTCTTTTTCTGCTGTAACACAATCTGTTCATATTAAGTTGGGAGAAGTGATCTGTGTGCCAGCTGCGATGGTGGTTCCCATTATTCTTATATTTCAAGCGCGTTTCTATGCTGCGTGTCGTTTCAGTCGCCACAGTGAATGAGTATGCCATGAAAGGACTCGATAAAATGGAAGAGAAGCTGCCGATTCTTCGCCAGCCGGCTGACAAGGTCAGGGAGAACCTGGACAAATCATTTTAGTGCTTCTATCTTGTTGTTGTTTTCTTCTTCTCCTCCTCTGAGTACATGATTGATAAACCGGAACATCATCATCACTTAGAGGCTGTAGGTGTTACTTTTCATTTGCCAAAATGTTTGTGGGATTATTGTTCTGTCGATGATGCACTTTCAGTTAAGCTTCATCTTGTAGACAAGGTGTTTGTGTTGATATGGTGTGTAGAGGTTTGTTGTTGTTGCACCCTCACTCAGCGGTCAGAAAAAAAGGAACATCTGATTGGAGACGGGGGGACAAGTTTCAGCGAAGAAAGACATATGTCAGTCTTGCTTAAATGGTTTAAAAAAAACACCACTGATAACAGTTAGTGGGTTTCACCTGAACATTGCATATACAAGCCCAAATATACTGCTATTGTCCTTATTTTACTTGTAAAATATACATATGACTACAGATTAATACGTAAAATTATATGAAAGTTACACTGAGATAGATCAACGTAAAGCTTTAGTCCACTTTCAGCCAGAATTCTAGCCCAATGATATGTTTTCATGTGGAGGAAGATCAGGGAATTTCCTCCAGCTGAAGTCACTAGGCTGTCACTAGGTGCACCATAAATTCAGTATCTTGACTTCAGAGAAAGAGGTCAGTCAAATTAAAAGCATAACAACACAAATTACGTTTTGTGGTTTTGAGAAAATTTGATATTTTTAATAATAATATAATTTTAATAAAATAATAAATGTCAGCAGGAAAAGTCATTGTAATAAAGGTAATAAAAGTAGCTGACGATCATTTCTTCAAGTGCATCTGATAAGCACCTACCTTCTTCCACTGTCCAAAATCACTTCAGCGCAGTGGGGGTAGACTTTGTATTTTCACACACAGCTTGAATTGTTTCTTTTTAATAATTATCAACATTGTACATTTAAGTTTTGTGCTACTAAGGCAAGTGTCCACTTTTTCTATGTACAGATACACTCTGAATGTCAGGAATTAGTACATTTCTATTTAGAATACACCATAATGACACAGCTACAATCTTTTTATAGCTTTTTACTCCAGTTTTTTTTTCTTCTTTACAGTGAAGAATTTGGGTAAAACACCTAAGGAGCAATGACTTCCTCAAATCTTGAATTTGAAGGCAGCTCCTTTTTTATATTGCTCAATGTACTTTTGGATCAGCATCATGTCTAGATTCTTTCTGAGCAGGTTTTCTTGAAGAATATATTTTTATTTCCCTGCTGTCAAAAATGCCCCCTTCGCAGATTAGCTATGCTGTTACTTCTTGTCTTATTGAGCCTTCTCAGATCACTCAGTTTGGTAACACAAACGCATCTGAGATCCATCCTTGGGTTTCCAAATCTCCTCCATGTCTGAATATTTGAGTTTTCGGTCCTTCTCTTCAATACAACTGTCATCTATGAGTGGTTTATGTGAAGTAGTGTGTAGAGGTGCAAATCTTTCACCATCTCACAATTTGATTTCTATTCACATTTTTGAGGCCACAGTTTCATTAAAACCTTTGATTTAAAATGATATGATTCATGATTTGTATCTCAATCTTTCAGTTGGGAGAGCTTATTAAAACAAAAAGTCCTCAAGGTTTGCAGAACTTCTTCACATTTACTTAAATATTGCTTCAGTAAAACGATTAACTGTTGTTCAGAGTAACTAATTGAGACAGATAGAACAGGCTGGAGATGGGTTAATAGACAAACAGAGGATTTATTTCATTTTTTTAAATCCATTTTGATACAATTGAAATAGCTTCTGGATTTGAGTAAAGGAAAATCACGTTTCTAATGTGAATGTTTTCTTTGGCGCACCCCTAGTGTGTTAGATTCGAATACGTTCAGACGTCTGAATATACAATGGGCAATCCTAATCCAATTTGCAGAAGCATCTCAAGGATGGCCAGACGAAATCAAGTGCATCTGCGTTCAATTTTGGGTTTTATAGAAAAGTATGCATATTTATGTGTCTGTAAAAAACAATTCATGAATTTACAACAAAAAAAAGTGTGAAAACAGGTTTTACCTTGACTGTGGGGTGTCTTCTGTACAGATTAAAGTCCACTATGCTTAAATCAGTTTCATTTGAATGTAACACAATGTGGTGAAAAATATGAAGAACAGTATTTGGATAGCAGTATGTTGGTTTAGTTTTTAAAATATGCTTTTGTCTATAGTTAACTTTATAGTTAACAGAAGTGTTGAATTTTATCGCACCTCATCTTTAACCAGATTCATTATAGATTTTATTATAATTTGATGTATCATTATAGATAGATGTAGTCCCTACAGATATATCTAGAATACAAATGAGTCCTAAAACATTAATTAATTATGTTGTCTTTTGTAGGTTTTTATACTGGAGCTATAAAAGGTTCAGAAAGGTTGTTGCCTTAAACTCCAATAATCTCTGACACCTTGTCTATTCATTTCTCCCCCAGGTGGTGTCAGACACTGTAGGTATGGTGTACCAGTCAGTAACAGGGGCCAAGGACGCTGTGCTGGGCGCTGTAATGAGTGGTGTGGAAGTGACCTGGGCGGCGGTCAGCGGTGGCATCAACACCGTCATGGGTACCAGGATGGGCCAGATGGTCAGCAGTGGGATGGGTCTGGCCCTCAGCCAATCAGAGGACTGGGTTGACCAGCACCTGCCACTTACTGAGAGGGAGCTGGGTGGGTATAAATATGAAATAAGGCGATGAGAAAACTTCTATTTGATAACAAACCAATGATTCCACATGTCTTCACCTGCAGCGAGGAGTGCTCAGATGGTTTGATGCAATGGTATCCGAACGTAAGGACAAAAAAAACAACGCTTATACGCAGGATGGGATTTATCTGTTCAATTGTACAACAAACCTGTGTCATGAATGTTTGGTGCTATTCATAGAGAGGAAGTCGGAACGTAGTAATGAACTTACCTTATGTTCTGTTGGCTCATACGGTGCCTGTAATTTCCAACACTCACAGCTTTGACACCTGCTACAGTGATGCAATGCAGTTGTGTCAACTTGCAAAAATACTGGCTAGTAATGATGCTCATGGGGCATCAAGTGAAGCTGAGCATTGAAAAAACATCAGGAGGTATGGCAGCAGATGAAAACTATATTGTGCCTGTCTGACGTTAACATACAGTTACCAAGGGAAGGAGTGTCTTTAATTTTAGACTTTTAGTTTGGTTTGAACATTTCTTATACGGGTGGTGGTGAGATTATTTAACAAATGACCTCAAAGAATTTAATTAGCTAATAAATTATAGAGATTTTTTTTTCTACTCGGGACAAAACGTACATTTACATCCCTGCTAGATTTGGTTTTGATTCAACAGATTACAAAACATAGCATTTTTTTTTTTTTGCCATGACATTTAAACTAGTTGACTTAACCTTTATTCCTTTGAAGTCCATATATTTGCTATAAGAGTTGAGGTCAGCTGGCATGATAACATTTAAAACCAGGTTGTGCCCAAATTTCAACCCTCCAGCCGTTGATTAGGGGTGTAGTTTGGAGTTTCCTCCGTCATCAAGTTAGTGTTCATCAGACCAACTTGTTGAGATTTCACCCCTTTCACTGCGAGTTCCGTCCACTAGCATATTACCCATCTCTTACGTCTTCTTTTAAAGGGATGCAAATATCCTGAAGCCTAATAAACGACATTTCTTTAAGTATTTCTGGGTGTATATGAAAATATTTGAGCTTGTATGTGTGTGTTCGTTTTTTTTTTATACGTATGATTAAAGTTTATTTGTTTCCACGCTTAAAATGGGAAAGCTTAAAATGTGTAATTAAAAACAGCCTGGTTGTGAAGCCTGGGGAGATGTGCTTAAAGACTTCTCAAATCAAGCTAAATATTTGTTGTTGTGATCAACAATTATTTGTATTTGTTCCATTAGTTAGTTATACACGTAAACCATGCTGTAGATGAAAATTATATTCTAAGGATTATTTGTGCGTTTGCAAAACAGGAAAAAAAAATTTTTTTTAAATTAAATTACCATATCCATTTGCTTCCTTGAGTATGAAGGGGTTACGAATATTGTGTGAAAGAACGTATCATATTGCACGTATTTACATCCGCCTCTTACATTTGCAACAGTTAAATACAGCATATGACTTAATAAACCATTGGCTTTGTCTTCTAGCTGCTGTGGCTGAGCCTGCAAGCTCAGAGGTGTCGACCACTTCGGCCAACCCAAGCTACTTTGTCCGTCTTGGGAAACTCTCTGCCAAGGTGCAAGAGAGAGCTCTGGATCAATCCCTGTTCCGTGCCCGAAAGGCCAGGGATGCCACCTACGCTACGGTGGTTCAGATTACCAGCACCCTGGACCTGGTGGAGAGTGCCCGTGCCAGTCTGGACACAGCAGGGAACCAGATCGCAGGAGCCTCTGAACAGCTACTGCAGCGCTGGAAGGAGTGGAAGCAGAAGCAGGAGGGGGAAGGACTGACCGAGTCTGAACCAGATGGATCCAAAGATGAATCCGAGGTCAGAATTTACATATTTTGGGCTTTATATCAGTATCCGGAAAGCATATTTGGTTCTCTCTCTCTCTCTGAAAACTGAATTAAGATAATGTATATCCTCAGATGCACTGTTTTATCCTGACCACAACAAATTTTGATTAGAATGTTTTCTAACTTCTCTGAAGAGTCTGAAATGTTTGTATGATACATTACTTATTTTTGTCTTATTTCTGTTTTACATTTTAAACTCTTTATAATCAGCTTAACTGAAACTAATGGCATTTTGCAATAGTGTTGTATGATAAAATGTTGCATTTCCTCTCCACACTGGCAGCAGCTGGAATCCCGAGCCCTTTCTATGGTGCAAGGCCTGAGTGGCCAACTGAGAGCGTCGTGCTCGGGCGTGGTTTCCACTACTCAGGGTCTACCAGGGTCAGTCCAGGAACAGCTGACCAGTGCGCAGGTAGCCGCCGAAGAGCTGCAGGCCTCTTTTGGAAACGCCAGCACCCTCACCCCCGTCCTGCTAGAGCGAAGCCGTCATCATCTACAACAAGTAAAAAAAAAAAAAATTGAATCTTTGCTTACTCTATTAATGCAGAGTAGACTGAAGTAAACTGTTGATTTTTATCTTTTTGTAGGTTCAGCATTCACTGGATGGAGTCATGGAGTATTTGCTACACAACACGCCACTCAACTGGCTGGTAGGACCCTTTGTTGCTCAGAAGACGGAGAGCAACCAGGAGGAAGTGCCAATGGAGCAGGCTAACTCAAACAACTAGAGTTGAAGATTTTCTGTCTCCATTTTCAACAGACTTTTCTGTATTTGCATACATTTTACCAGAATGTCGTTGTTAAGCTGCTCCATAGAGCTAATTGAATCACATCTTTATCTTGATGCCTTAAAATGCAACTTAAAATTAACTCTCATTACAATTATTTTGCAACAATTCACATTCAAAGAAATTATTCCTTATATCTACTTACATTTTCACTTTTAGTTTCTTTCTATCAAGTATCAACTCGTCCCTTTTGAGACAGGAATTTTGTTAACATTCCAGTCATTCCTACAACAGAACCAGGAACAAGATAGAGGAGGAGATGAGAAAACATTTTGTTTTACAATTTATAACAGTCAAGATTGTTTCATGTAAATCAGCTGGCTCTAAGAAGTATTCATAAAATTTTAAACTGATGAATGTCTGTGTCCATTGTTTGTAATTTGTTTTTTTGATAAATTTTTTTAATATTATGTTTGGAGGAGAGTTTTCTGCTCTGGCCTGTCAAATCTTTGAACAACAAACAATGCAGACAAAAACGTAGAGGCTGAAGAGAGCATAAACAATTTATTTGGCATGCATTCTCTATGGCACCATAAGTTTCTACAATTATTTCCATTTGGAATTGCTTTCTTTTTTTTCTCCAGTATTTGAATGACTTAACGATTTTCTATCTGTAGTTAACAAAGTATGAAAGTGTCTCAAGCTCTTTGAACTACTTTACAATTTGAGCCATATGAGACTTGGCGTTGTCATTCTGGAATATGCTCACCATGGTAGTTTTCCTTTGCTCCAAAGTCCAGTTTTTTTGCTCACTAGAAAACCGAAGCCAATTTTCCTATTTCCTGATTTATTTATTTTTCAGATTGTAAGTGTAAAACTATTACTTTCAATATTGAACAAAAAAAACAACTAATATTTGAGTTTGTATTTCACCAAACATTAGAAGAATTTTTTTTCTACTGTCTGCAGTTATATCAGATCAAACTTCTCTTATTTTATGTTAGCTAGGATTACTCAACATTATTTCTATTTGGTATTTGCCGCACTGAGAGAGAATATATTGGAGATTTAGTTACACATTTCTTTAAAATCAGAAGTTTACATACAGCTAAGTTGGCAGGGCATAGGACTCCCATGCTAGAGACGGGTGTTTGAATAGAAATGGGAATAGTGACCGGTAAGTGAAGTTGCCCTAAAAGGTCTACTAGATGTGATTAGCTCTAAGTACAATCCCCAATTCAACCTTCAGAGAAAGCAAGAAGCTGATATAAAGTACAACCAAAATGATTGTTGAGGTGGTTGGAAAAGGTCATGAGAAGCCACAATGTCCAGCACGGAGGGGAATGTTGGGAGCCAAAATTAATTCAACAATAATATGGGGAGCTAACTTATTACTCCAGTTGGCTAAAAACAGATGCCCATACCTGAGGTCCTAAAGACTGCAAAACAAAACCTGAAGCCTTTGCTTGCTGAGTGAACAGAGACATAAAGGAGATAGAAGCAAAGCAAGATACTGTTTGTCCACCGAAAAGACAGTATTAACACACCCAGGGAAAGACTGAACAACACTACAAAGGTTTTTGTGAAAAGCGAGCCCCTAATCCTAGTCGCCATTAAAAGCTAAGGAGATCAAGAATCAGTTTATTTATATAGCGCCAATTTACAACAGGTGTCGTCTCAAGGCACTTCACAGAAAATCAATTAAAATCAAAGATAAATCATAACAAATCAATTTGAAAAAGTTTCCAATCCAAGGAACCCTAGCAGATTGCATCGAGTCATTGACTTGCAGTATTCACTCCTCTGGAATCAGCAGACCGAAACAATGGCTTGTGTTGTCGTTGACTTTAAAGCAATCCCTCATACTGAGCATGCATGTAGCGACAGTGGAGAGGAAAAACTCCCCTTTAACAGGAAGAAACCTCCAGCAGAACCAGGCTCAGTACAAGCAGCCATCTGCCACGACCGACCGGGGGTTTGAAAAGACAGAAAGCTAAATTAGAAGCACAGGATACTGAAATAATAGAGTTTATAGCAGCAGTTGTAGAGCGTCACTGGAAGCATCTCAGCCCATGTTCTCATCCAAGAAGCTGTCTCAGCTAACAGAACGCCAGACCAGGTGTGGTGAGATGCACCTCCCTATTACTAGCAGGTCCAATGGTCTTTACTGTTGATAATGAAATTTCACAATAATATTAGTAGTAGTTATAATAAGAATAAAAATCATTAAAATCATCAGAGCAAAACAACATTTTGACCATCAGACCCATAATCATTTTAACTTCATATAGCATTTATAAACTGACCACTATCAGTTATCTTATTTACATGGATCACAGTAAGCTGTATGCCAAGAGTGAGCTAGACATTCACTCTGCGCATCGAAGTAATAAAAGATCAGATCTACCATTTTAGGCAACATCCCAATCATGGGCTATGCAAAAGGTTTACAGAAATGATCCAGACTCTCACCCCTCCGGTGAAAGATACCAGCAGGAAATTAATGCATGGAACGCCATAACCATTTGGTTGGAATTGTGTACAGACACATCTGTGCAGAATAAGACCTGGGACCCCCAAGTCAATGTAGGAATATCCTCAGAAGGTGGTGGGGAACACCAACCTAAGATCATGTGGACTTATAGATTCTGTTAAAGATGTGTGATTCTGTGGCTTTTCTAGTAATATTGCTGCCCTAATTAAATATCTCTGCTTGCACCGCTCAGGGCTACATGCTTACACAACATAACCGCTGATCACGTAAAATGCAACACATAGTCAAGGATAAAGTGATTCAAGTGGATGACACCCATTAGGAGGGTTAAGAATAGGCATGGATAAAAGCAGGACTCTTGATTTGCTCTTGGCTCCTCTCGGTTCAGTTGAATGTCACTCTATCTGTTCATTGGCATATGTTGTACACTGATTGTGGTTATATTAAATCTTGATTTGTATACTTAACCATTTGTTATTATTTCATAAGGTAAATAGGCTACTTTTATGGCTTTATTGGTTGGGTCTCGCAACTAGGCAGATGGAGCCGGTGGTGCACAGAGACCAGAGACACTGCCATTAGGGTGATAAAGGCCATCCTAAATGATGTAAACATCAGGAAAATGAACATGAGAAAACGGAGAAACACCATAGGATCGGGAAAGACCTTGACAGATTCTGGCAGCTAAAGGCAACTATAGTGCTCATAGTTATAGGAGCGTTTGGGCCAGTGACCCCCACACTGGAGGAGTAACTCCAGCATATACTTGGAGAACCATCAGAGATCTCAGTCCAGAGGAGAACAGTCCTGGAAGGGCTCTCCGGATACAGGTGGCGGACTCACCCACCCTTCAGAGGGGGAAAGGGTTAGAGGTGAGAGAATGATGGATGCAATTTGAATATTGCATACCAGGGGAAACAATAATATTAGTTAAAATATGAGTTCATGATTATACATGTGGCGCAGTGGGTGCTACCCATGCAGCCAGAAGGCCCTGGGTTCAATTCCACCTTGGGTCTTTCTGCAAGGAGTTTGCATGTTTTCCCTGTGCATGTTTGGGGTCTCTCCAGGTACTCTGGCTTCATCCCACTGTCTAAAAACATGACTGTTAGGCTGATTGGGCACTCTACATTGTCCTAAGGTGTGGTTGTGTGTCCTGTATGTTTCTGTGATGGACTGGCGACCTGTCTAGGGTGTACCCCTGCCTCTTGCCCTTTGTAAGCTGGAGATAGGCACCAGCAGACCCACCCGACCCCAATAGGGACAAGGCTGTACAGAAAATGGATAGATGGATTATACATATTGTTAAAATCCCAGCTCAAAGTTTTTGTATCTACTGTCAGTGTTAACAAAAACCTTATTTGAAAAAGCGTTGCTTCTTAAAGAAGGTACTAAGTTTGTTGTCAGTGTATTGTTTTTGTTTGTTTGTTTGTTTATCTGTTCCCGGGGTTCTGAATCGATGAGGGTGACGTCATGCGCCCCACTCCGAATGTCGGGAACGCGCCCTGGATAGCAGGCCGCGCGCTCTGGCTGGCTGCGGACACAACTTGTTCAAATCTGAAGCTCAAGGTCGTTGACAGCCGCCGGTACCTGGGATTTCAGGTACCGTCTTTATCCCAGACACACGCAGGGCGGCCTCTCTGGCTGTCACAGACTTTAAACTCGCCAGGAGAGAGTCGGGAAGAGCTCCCGTTTAGGTCGGCTGACTATGCTAGCAGCGCGGCTAATGGTAGCAAGCTAAAGCTAGTTTATTCGATTAAAAACAAGCCGGATTTGTCACCAAGGACACGCTTGTTTTTTCTTCTTTTTTTCTAAATTTGTTATGTTTTTATTTTTGTGAGTTCCTTTGTAGCAAACGGTAAAACGTGTAAGTTTTTCTTCTTCTTTTTCCTCGCTGGTATGTGGAGTCAGGGAGAAAACGAATGCTAACCGAAGCTGTTTGCTAATGTTACTGTTTGCTTTCAGCGGCTGTTGTTTTCTACCTCAACCTGTCTCCGCAACGAGTTGTTCAGCTGGACGTAAAGCAATTTCGCGTTTAGCCGAGTATTTTCTTTACGTGAGACTTTCGTAGCTGTTCTTGAGTTGGTTTCGTTGTTGACATGTCTTTTGGGGTTTGTTCCTTTTATGGCAACTTTTGTTTTGTGCTAATGTACATCTTCGGCGGAAGAAACTAAAATCCTTCAGCTAGCTTCGGCGTTTTCACCCTCGCTCGCCCTTTAAACTGCAATTGTGATCGCTGCTTTTGTTGCTTTTGTTTGACCTCTTCACGTTTTTTCCTGATACATCCTCAGCTTAAAAGGATAAACAGTTTTCGCAAGCTTTGCTCAAATATGTACACAAAATAGATGTATTTTACTTCTACTTTGTGTCGCATGTTTTTAACCTCTATCTATCTATATATATATATATATATATATATATATATATATATATATATATATATATATATATATATATATATATATATATATATATAGATAATTGTTTTTATTGATTTTTTTTAACACTTTAGTTTGAATATAGTTTTTAGTTTATTGTTTTATTTGAGTGGACTGGACTTTGTCACTCAGTTATTGGTGTTGGGACTACATTTCGCTGAACTTTTACATCTGTTAGGTTAACTATAAACAAAATTATTTTAATTACAACAAATATTATTGGACCCTATCCATCTAAAAATCCTGAATTTGCTTCTGCTCTGTTCTCATGCGGCAATGCCAATCTCCAAGCTCTTTTAGCTGAGAAATTGGAAAACACCCATCTAGTTGGACGGGGACTGTTGGACATTTTGACTAACGTATTCTACCACATTTTCAGGAATATCCTCTCCCAGCCCCCTTCCCCCTCTGTCAGAGCATGGCTCAGGAGACCAATCAGGCGCAAGTGCCAATGCTTTGCACTATGGGATGTGGTTTCTATGGTAACCCTCGCACCAACGGCATGTGCTCTGTCTGCTACAAGGAACACCTGCAGAGACAACAGGGAGGGGGACGATCCAGCCCTCCCGGAGAGAAAGGTAGGATGATGGGACATATAAGCTGCCAACAGCTGGGTTCAGTCTGATGTGGTTCTTTCAGGTGAGAGAGATGGGGAACGGGTTCAGGCTTCAGGGTGCCTGAATTTGCTAAAAGGGGTTGGAGAGCCGCTGCCTACACTGGCATAAGAAAGCAATGGAGTGACATGGTCATGAGTTGTTTCACCTGAACTCAAAATTACATCTGATCATCTTTTCTAAGCCAGTGTTGTTAGTTTTTTTTTCTTTCTTTTTTTTATTAACAAACTTGAAGGTAAAAAATAATCAGTCTATAGGTTCTGTGTTATCCCACTTTTCTTTTCACATACAGCTGCTACGTCACCATCAGGATCACCAACATCAGCTAGCGTATCTGTAGAAGACACAAGCTTAGAGCTCAGTACAGAAGCAGCAGGAACCCCACCTGGGGGACAAACGACCAGGTATGCTGACAAACCCCTGTTGTTTTTTTTCTCTTTATATTGATTGAACTCGTAACAATGCTTTTCTGTCCGTTGTGATGTTAGTCCCAGCTCTACCAGCCCAGTAACCCAACAGATGACAGCTATGAGCATCTCCCAAGATTCAGGGGCCGTAGACTCTGATCGAGCAGTAGCTGAGGGAGAGGAGGAAGAGGAGGAGGGTACATCCAATACCACAGGTTAGCATTAAATAAGTGCTTTCTGGAACTATTTATAATAGATGGAAAAGGGAGAAGGAAAAAAAGACATATTTGTTCATTTGTGCATCAGAAAAACTACTTCATAATTCTAGTAGTCAGTCTGTTGAAGTGATTTATTGTTTATTTTTCCCCATTCTAAAAATATGCTGTGTTTACTTCTTGACATGTATTTTCTTTAAAACATTACATATTTAAACTCTCGGAAAAGTTTTTTAAAATTAAAGTTATTAAAAATAAATATCTCCACTTCCACGAAATGCTATAATAACACATGAAATTAATACAGTACAGTCTTACATATTTGATTATTTACCCCAATATTGTCCTGTTAGAAATGAGAAATATTTATAAAAATGTGAACTATTTGGATTTGCTTGAAACATTGATTACCTTTTTTAGCTAAAGAGTTGGTTTCTATCACAGTAGTGTCAAATGAGGCTACTATTTAAGTTGAGTCCATTTCTTAATTGTGGAACATGTTTCACTCTTTTATTGGGAGGTAAGAAAGTTGTGTGTTTTGATTCTAACTTCCCCTCTCTGCTCTTGTTGATGTGTCTTTGGGCAAGACACTTAACCCCAAGCTTTGATATTTAAATGTGTGCACATTTATTTATTCATGAATCCAGCTGGGTAACTGTGGTAATGGCCTCAACAAACAATTTGGGAGATCAATATTAGGAATTCAAACAATCGACTTATGAATAATGCTTGATAAATGGTTGATTAGCTTAAAATTAATTTCAACGTCTGCCTCTTTTAGTATTATTGTTTTGCCACGTTCCAGAGTGGGGCGTCACTGCTCGTCCTTCATCAGAAGAAGTTGATATTTGTAAGAGAAATAATCATGTTGGAGGCATCCTAGAACAGGAAAATGAAGTTGGCCAAAACCGATTGAAAGTTCACTTTATGTAGATCTGTTTTGAGATATAAAAACTCAGCAATCGGCGTCAACTTCTCAAACAACATTTGCCAATGCTTATGGAAGACAAGGATGTGAGGGCAAAAAAGCAAAAGGCATTACACTAAAGTGTGTAACAAGAAAGAAAAAGACTTGATGCCAGTAAGCACCGCTGATGGTGAGTTAATGCACTTTACGAGAGCAACTGCAACTAGAAGCTAGCTGAGCTAAAAGCACAACCAACAGCACAGAGTGTGGCTCTCACCTCTGAATCTGGGGTTGCCGTGACAACAAAAAGCTTCATGTTTAACTTAAATGTTACCCCGTTGTTAAATGACACTTGTGAACGTCTTGTTCATTCTGCGTTTTAGATATTTTGTTTCTTTTTATCTTGTTTTCCTTTTCAGCAACCTGGTTTGTGTTTATGTTGTTGTATTAATAAAAAAAATACCCCTTCATATTGTGAAAAGACCCTCTTGAGCCAAAGAAAATTAACAAAATGGCTGCTTACCAATTGTAATTCAGTTGAATAAATCAACCAACTTTACCTCATTAATCAAGCATTTAAGTTCAGTCCATTTACCACAGCCGGTGGAATTACAGAGCCTCGTCCATTCTTAACACTGGATGTGAGGTGCTTTTCCACAACGTCATTCTTTGTTAAACAAGCTGCTTTTTGCTTCAGTTAGCTTCCTCTCAGTTTATGCCAGCAGGGAAAACTTAGACCCTCATCCAGCCTTGCTTGTAATAGTTCCAGTTGAATGGAACCACAAATAAGGGCAATTCTAAATGTGCAGCAACTTTCTTGTAACTGTTTACTGACTTATAGCTTCAACAACCAACTGCTTTAGTTGAATCTAATATTTTTTCTGGTCTCGCCTATTTTGAAACATGGCTAAGAGTAATAGTTCTCTGTTTACTGTAGTTGTAGTCAATAAAAAGTTGTACATTGCTGTGGGTTTGATGTCTTGCACTTTTAACATTTTCTGTTTACATTGAGGCTTTCACCTTAACTGTTTCAATTCACCAAACATCACTAATAGTAATGAGGATATACTTTTGTAAAATCATTTTAGAATTTGTAGTTAAAAAAAACAAAAACATGACAGATCCAATACTAAGCCTAAACATTTTTCTTTTAACATCAGAAGCTGTAGGTGAAGACGCACAGGCTTCCTCTGAAGGCGACCAAACCCCTGATAAAAACAAGAAAAAGAACCGCTGCTTTTCTTGCCGGAAGAAAGTGGGCCTTACTGGTAAGTTAGGAAAGTGACTTCAACACATTTGGGCTAATTATTAAGCTCTGCAGTGAGGCGTTGCTCAATAGGTATGCGATTCATGGATCAGGAGCCTGGGTCATACTTTCGGTGCCGTTTATGACACATTTCTATTTTTACTAGAAAAACAATGATCATTATTTATGTATATTTTAAGCAGAGAGGCACATAAAGTAAAGAAGTATTTTTACACAATCTGTTTTAAAGCAGAGGGGTTATCTAAGATTATGCATGTAATAGCTTTTTAGAGTTTTTGGTTTTTCAATCTGACACTGGGTCAACATGGCTAAAAGGAGAGGTCAGCTAAACATAGATGAAGTTAATGGTCTTGGGTAAAATAGGTGCTACATTTTTATTTATTTAAGTTTGAGCTTGTTTCGCCACTTTACAAACTTTAACTACCAGGTCTAAATTTAGTTTACATGACAATTGCACTTTGTTTTCTTTTTTTTACCCTAACTGTAACATTTTTGTACTTCTTTAGCTGCTGCCAAATACATCAATAATTGTCTTCCCATCATTTGGTTTATCCATTTGGTACTATTTTTAATAGTCATTAAAGTAATAATTCTTAACAAAGTCATATTTAATGACATTTCAGTAAAACAATCATTACTTATATAATTCTGTATTTTTTTTGTGTGTTTTTAATTTATTTATTTATTTAAGCCAAATTAAATCGCAAAAAATCATTTTTTAATAAAAGAAACAACAATTTGGTAGTAAACGAATGCCAATTTCTGACTTTCTATCAGTGAAATAATTTCTAAAAGCTAAACGAAACGTTTTCTATTTAAAACTTGCGGTATTCAGTCCTATTTTAAAAAACTGTCTTTAGTCTTTTATTGGTGTGGTTATAGGTGTTAGCAATAAAAAAAAAAAACTGTTTTCTTGTAGTACAGAGCCAAACAGGAGCACTCAGGATTTCCAAAGAAATTCCAACGTTTTCAAAGCCAATATGTTCTGTTATTGCGGTTAAAAGCTCAAAAGACGAAACAGAGCATTTCTGCTATACGCTTTCCTGTTTTTAGCTGAAGTCTTTACTTATTTATGTATGTTTTATTCTGGCAGCCTGAATAAACTGTAGACATGTTTTGGTAAATGCTTTATTTTGAAATGGCTCCTCAATGTTAGTGCTTTCTCTCACTTAAATTTTTAGCACCTTAGTAAGACTGAAAATATTTCACTGCAAGATATTTTGATTTTGGCCCGACTGGTCAGCACTGATGGCCAATCTAGCTGAAGTAGGGCTGAAGGATCTATCGTTTTCGACCGAAATTCGCGATCTCAGACAACACGATTTTTGGATCGTCAAAGCTGGGGGTTTTCTCGGTGCTCCAATAATAGTCACATACTCTCCTCTCCAATCAGTGTGTAGCAGTGCTGTACAGGGTAGCACGTGCTATAGAAGAGCTCTGCGTTAGCTGTCTTAGCAACCTACCGTGTCGCGTAGCGTGTCTCTCACCAGAGGTGGAGCTAGAAGGGGGTGCAGGGCTGGCACCAGACCCCTTTAAAAAAAATATATTTTTTTTTTAAATTATATACATCATATGCGTTTAAATTGTTTTGGGGTGTTAAAAACAGAAAAACTTTGGGGATGTTAATGTTTAGTAGCACAGAAGGCTGCTGATTGGAAGAGTATGACCCCAGTCAGGAAGATGGTTGTTGTCTTCTAAGAGGACCCGGAGACCACTTTTAAAACAGTGGCCAACATACTTGCTGGAAGTGTAACATCCCACACAAACATACATATGTTTGTATTATATGCATACAAACTTAAAAATTGCAAATGCATTTCTGTAAAACTCATATAGCAAACACACAGTCCTTAACACATCTACAGTAATATGAATAAATTAAAAGGTTATTCCGTTTGCCTTTTCACTGACAAATAAATATTTTTCTATATTAATATTTAAATTTAGTTTTGATTGTATTTATTACTCCTCCTTGCCATTGTGTTGAAGTAATCATATGTATTACTCTTGGTTTTTAGAGATTTTAGAGAAAATTTGTGCTGGTGCTACAACTTTTTGCTCAGTGCTAAAAAAAAAAAAAAACTGCAGCCTCTGTAGCACCAGTGCTATAAGCTAAAAAAGTTAGTGTAATGGTAAATGGACTTCCCTTATCTAGCGCTTTTCTAATCAAACTGACCATTCAAAGCGCTTTACACTGTAGCCACATTCATCACCAATACATGCATCAGTAAGCAACTAGGGTTTGAGTGCCTTGCCCAAATGCACATGCGACAGGGGCAGCTGGAATTGAAACCGCAACCTCTGCCAGAAAAATCCCAATTAAAATTTTTTCCTAAAATTGTTCAGCCCTATCTTGACGGATGTCCATTACAGCATTTGTTAGAACATTTATCTGACTGAAATCCAAACCTGTTGAGTTCAACGCAACATAAAGACCTGCTTGTGTGTATTTGTGACATATTTTTTATACCACTACTTGATTAACCAGAACCCCCCCCCCCCTTTTTTTTTCTTCTTTTTTTTTATCAGGTTTTGACTGTCGCTGCGGCAACCTGTTCTGTGCCATCCATCGTTACTCTGACAAACACGACTGTCCCTTCGATTACCGGAGTGCAGCTGCCGCACGCTTGCGCAAGGAGAACCCCATCGTGGTGGCTGAAAAAATTCAGAAGTTATGAGAACTAAGTACAATAAAAAAGTCTTTTAAAGACTTTTTGATCTTTGAACATTGGCGACTTGGATGAAAAACACCTGACATCGTGGCTTCATTTGTTCAAGGTAGTGTACGGTGGGCGGGGCGACGGGGTCGCAGCAAAAGTCAAGACACGCCCCTTACTAGTATTTTCTCTCGCGCTCTCTCTCGGCTAAATCGAAGCGTGCCTGTGTTTTTGGGTCTGTATGAAAGTGTGTGTGTGTGTTTGCATAAATCTGCTTGAGAGTTGTGGAGAGAGTAGTAAGGGCCCGAGGGACATTTGTTTTGCCATGGGGAGGGAAGGGATTTAGTTTTAGCCCTTTTGTTTCTCAACTTGGAGGGATCGTGTTAGTCATTTTTAATCAATTGTTTTTATTTTTTTTAGTACAATCCCTGTAGGTAATTGAAGTAAAAAGGGGGGGGGGGGGGTAAATAGTTTGGGGATGTGCCACAGCCTGGATAATGACTCCAGATTATTCAGAATGTGTAGTTAGTTAAACAAAATCATGTGTCAGACCTTTTTTAAGGGCTTTAGATCATTTTTTTCTTAGACTTTAAAATCCTGTAACCTTCATATTGAAATAGCTTCTTTTTTTTTTCCTCGCTCTCCTAATTATCACTCTGTGAATCACCACATGTTGAAGTCCAGAGGCTCAGCATTTCTTTTTCTTTAGGCTGACATGTATGGATTCTGGGTGCATGGACAGGTATTGATTGAGGAAACTCTGAGCAGAATGAGAAACTTGACTTAACTGAGTGATTGAATCCTGTTTTTTTTTTTTTTTTTATGAGAGTATGACATCAGAAGATTTATATTAATATATTCTAGTTAGCTTGAATTGTGTGATTGCATTCTATTTATTTTATATTGTTTGGTTGGTATGTGCTGGAGGATTGGCGGCGTGTGTCAGCAAATCGCTAGAATTTGCACTTTGCTGTTTCTATTTAATTAAGACCATCTTTACTCTATAACTATGAAAGTAAAATAAAAACAACCTCATATGGATTGGAGTGCAGTTTCCCTACAACCTGTGCAATCCTTTTTCTTTCAAACGAACCACAACAACAGATATCAGACGCACGGTGTGTGTGTGGCACTCCCGCTTGGTTTTGTTCAGCATCTTGGTCATTTAAACTTTGTAAAGTTTCAAAAAAAAAAAAGGCCTTGTTGTGATGAGGTGTTCTATTTGAGGTTTTCCTCGAAAGCCTTTTTGTTTGTGAGACTCCACTTTTCTCCAACCACCAGCAGACCACTGATACATGCTGAATGAAAACTGACCTGGGTTGCAGTTTAAAGCTACACACAACGACACGTTCCGCTCAGCTACAGCAAAGATTGTCGCCTTGCTGTGCTTATTCTTCTTTTTTCTTTTTTTACATCGAGGTCTGATTCAGACAAGTCCTTATGCAAAGATCTCTTCTTTTTTGCTAGCTTCTTTTCAAGAACATCTCACCCAATGCATGTGTGCGGTTGGATAAGTATCTTTGCGTTGCTAGTTGAAAATGGTGGAGCTCTAATCAGTAGATGGGCACAGATCAGTAGTGCGATGCATGGCTGAAATCTTTGGGGTTAGAGTTAACAGGACTCAACAGTTATTTGTTTTAGTTTTTTTTTTTTCCCTAAATGTAAATAACATCCATCTCCAATTCATATAGTATAATCTTTATGTAGATTATTGCCAGATAATGGATTGAGGTCAAGAATAGTACTATGTATATTAAAGTGCTTTTCATAATTATCCAAAAAAAACAAAAAAAGAAGAGAAGTGCCCTTACTGGCACGGACAATTTTACCAATTTATTACCTTATTTATTGTATAATTATAACATGTAAAATTCAGTGTTTTTCCGTAATCCACCTGCTACTTGTATCTTAACCAATCCATTCATCGTCTGTTGTTTTTACGATTATGAAGCTAAAACGAACCTTACTGACTCTGTGTCCCGATCCGCGCTTTTAATCCAGTTACTGATATCAAGAGTTCAAAAAGGCATTCGTGACATTCAGGTAGCAGTTGAGGTTTCACCTTTTCATTATTTAAGTTTTCCCCGTAAACGTTGTTTGATCTCGATCATTAAGTATTTATGGATGAGCGGGACGAGAAAAAAAAAAAAAAAAAAGCTGAAAGGAAAATGCAGTTTTTTTTTTTTTTTTCCCCTACCTCTAAAGAGAGCAATGTGGATTCTGACCTATTTTAAAGCTTTTCTTCTTAGATGAGTTTTACTTTAAAGCCTTGATTCGCATTTCTGTGAAGGTGTGTGCGTTTGTGATGGACATCTCTGAATGGGTGCAGGGGTGAGGATTGAGCTCCCTTCAATAGGCTGATCATCTATAAACTTTGACTGGGATTCATTTTCTCCTCCCGTTTTTTCATCTTGTGGAAAATTGAAATCCAGATTTGGGGTGAGAAGGTGTCAAATCTGGGAGGATGATGAGACAAACGACTGTCTCGATTCATGAAGACTTATTGCCAATGATTTTCGGAATATACAAACCTACTTCCCAGGCTTTGAAATGATGTTTAATTCAGAACACATGGTTTCGTTTTAACGGATTGTTTGTAAAATGATTGTTCAGCTGCAAAAATCGTGGGCTCTCATGGTTTCTGCTTATTATTAATGACTGCTCATATCAGTAACCCGACCCTGCAAACATGCTTTTCCTAACAACTATGAGCAGTTTGAATGTAAACCACAATATTTCACACGTTATGATGTCAACTTAACAGACTATTTGGGTTTCGTTGTGTCTGTTTCAGGGAGAGAATGGATAGCTGTTGTCGTTTTTACATGCGTGTCATTTGAAACCACTAACATTGTTTAGACTGATTTGTTACCAGCAGCTAGAGTTATAATTCCTGCGTAATGTAGACTCCATCAATACAGTAACATTGTTATATTTTTTCCTGTATTCATTATCTTCTGCTGTCTTCAATTCAATGTTACCATAACCATTCATAAATGTTTTCATCATACCGGGATATTTGATTGATAATGATAAATATTTGACTCTGGTTTAAGTTCTCTTTCAACCCAGGAGTAAAGGCAATTTTCTCTTCTTTTTTTCCATTTTTTTTTTTCATCACTGTCATTCAAGATGAATTGTAGAGATTTCAAGTTAAATTTAGTTCGTTCAGAGCTGTAGTTCCTTCCGCTTCGCACTCCAGTCCCCCAGAGACACCAACAGATACGTTTTTTTTTTCCTTCTTCTTTTAAGAGTTAGGATTGTATGATGTGTAAGATTAAGTATAAAACAATAAAATCACAAAGTTTATTTTAAAGTATACTTGTCTTTTTTGTTTTCATTTTTGTACACCATTGCATTTTTGCTTACTTTTAAACCATAAACTTGTGTTTCTGCCACATGAAATATATATAAATTCACTTTTTCAGTTTTATTCAATGCAATGAGACTTTTGGTGTTAAAATGATTCCATGAATACTTCTGCAAGGCACTCAAGCACTAAATGTCACCATGCTGATCTGAACTGGTGCTGTTGTGTAGCAAGGCCCCTCTGCTTCAGTACTTATTGTTTTGTGATTCAAAGAAATGTTACAAGCGGTTTCATTTAGCAGCATATAATTGCTTCAGTGTTCAGCAACACCAAGAGTCTGTCGAAAGAAACTAACTTGTCTCGTCTGTATAAAGCCCCGAGACTACTACCGTTGTTTGGCACTCTCATAAAAACTAAATGACATGAACAACTGTATACTCTTTGTTGAAACGCTGCAGCTGTTTTCTCTGGTGATGCAAATCTCAGACACCCACACAAAAACAGCTGTTGGTGTTGGGATCCTAACTCGTACAAAAACAGGCCTGTGAAAAGTGGCCTACATAAATAAGTGGAGCAATACTTCAGGTGCTTTCTTTTACTGAAACGTAGAGAAGGAACAAAAAGGAGTCGGAGGTACTTGAAAATTCATGGTGTGATCACTTCCTTATTTTCAAAACTTATTATCAATAATTTTTGCACCTGGAAACCGTCCTGAAAGAAGAACTATAGCCGGGGAATTAGAATTATGTTTAGGATGTGTACACAATGGTTTTACTGGTAGATGGTAACCAAATCTGAGTCATCTGCTTACAAAACCTTTGTTACTGGTGTTCTAATTATAGCTTTACTGGTTTAGTTTCTCTGAGTCTCAAGGTGTTGTTTCCGACCAGAGAAAATGACTGCTTCTATTATAATTATGAATGGATTTAAAAGAAACAAAAATAATGTATGACATCTCTGCAAATAATCAAAATCTGAACTCTTAAAGCTTGGACAGAACAGAATTGATGTGTTGGAGCACATCTGTAAACAAGAAATTAACTTAAATCTCTTCCCTTTTAGAAACTTATGGACAGAGTTTTAATCAACTTTGTTTTGATTCTCTATACGCGTCTGCTTTTTTTCTCCATTTAAAAATGGAAAAACCTTTGAAAGCATCTCAAATGACTACGTCTTTAATTTTAGCCTAAGAACATCAAGTGATTTTCGCCTGGCTATTAAATGAAGATGTACCTATCCATGGTGGGGTACTGAAATAGTTTCCTCCCAAAATGTTTAATTTTTCTATATGTTTCCAGGGAACATAAAGCAGATACAACTGAAGAATTACCCTAAAATATACTCCAAAAACATTACATTCTGAACTATCTTAAGGCCATGTAGACTTTTGTTAAGAACATGGCAGTAATTAAATGTCAATAAACAACAGGCATACTTAAAGACTTCATTGTTGTAAAACTATAAATAATATGATCGATCTGATCTTGGAACAATTTCTCAAATGAAAAATAGTTAAACTAGTTTTTCAAGTAATAAAAGGTTCGATTACAATTTACAGCAAGATTTGTATCCCTGTTGTTAAAGTAAATAACAGTTATCGTTAAAAGCAGACATTTTCCTAATGCTTATTTAGTTTCGCTGTAATAATGTCCATCTTTTAAATTTTAGCTGTTATGTTGCAAGAAATTGGACCCCTATGAGCACATATCAAATCAATCAAATCAAACTGAAATTAAATGTTGAGATTCTGAAAGTATGTTATTAAACTGGTGAACAATTTTAACCATTGCAACGATGGCCTAGGGTGACTTAAGTAGTTGTGAAGGCTGTCCAGTACAGTACAGCGACCAGAAATCTTACTAAAACGTGCTTCAAACTTCCAAGTAATTCCTTAAGAAAGATTGAAAAAGTATTTTACAATAAAGCTACTTATGTTTTAAGAGACTGATCTCAAAATCTGACGTAAAAGTTTTTAAGGATCTGTATTCGGACAAAATCATACAGCTGTGTTTAAATTCTGTTTTGTGTGCGTGTGTTTTAACATCATACTTCTAAATCTAGTTCTTACAGTAAGTGATGTATATATGTTAGAACATAGGAATATAAAATCTAAATTCACATCACATATTGAAAATTCAACCGAGCTAGTGTTCAAACTTGAAGTCCCGCTTTGACATCAACTGTGTCTTTATCTGGTGCATTTCTGGTTAAAACAAGATTATTATTGAGTCACAAAAAACGAGAAGACAGAAAAATGTACTCAAGCAACAATAATTAATATCACTAAAGCAAAACCACGCTGTAGTAAAACCACTCCTAAAACTTTTAAATAGCAACAACCCATGAACTCTATGTGCAGCAAATATGCAAATAAACTACCCTCTTACACTTCCGCCACGCCGTTACGTAAACGTCTTGCGTCACATCCGGTCAGATGCAACTTCCGGATGCGGTGAAACGGCAAAGGCGAAGGGAAACACCGCTCCAGCCAGGATTAGTTAAAATGAAGAGACAGCGGTGCTGTTAGCGGGGGAAAGCAGCCGCGCTAGCGTGGGATTCAAGTACATTCAGCCGCTTAGGACGGTTCGTTACGCTGGACTTCCTTTGAGAAATTTGTTTGTCTGTTTTTTTTACGCAATGTTGATATCTTCGAGCGGCTAGCTTAAGCCTCGGTTAGCTTTGTGCGCAGACAGACGGCTCCCCTCTGAGAGATGATAATCGGACTCGCTGGCGTTTAACCTGATATAGCTCTCGTTTTTTCCCCTTGCTGAGGCGGTGGGTTGGTTTTGTTGTTTCCTTGGAGCGCTTAGGTTTCTTTTTTTCTGGACTAGCCGAAACGCAGCGAAGTAGAACCAAAAAAACCAAGGATTTTTTTCCTTTTTTGTGTGTAGCTCTTTCAACTTGTTCTTAAAAGAAGGAAATCCAATTGTCACGCTTCCCAAAATGGCTGGATCCCGGACTTCCGTCGCTTCCAGGAAAGAAAACATTAGATAGATTGTATGTAACACTTCCCTGTCAGCTGCTAGGCTCCACTTGTTTGTCCTTGTTCCGCTGACAGGACACTTGAACTACATCCCGTATTGGAGACCGAGGAGGAAAATCCTCTGCTTGTTGGTTTTTCGTTTAGTCTGAGCCAAGTTTGTTTTTACCTCTCCGGGATCTTCAGCTTCAACAGGTACGTCAGCTTTCCTGCCTCCAGTGATGCAAATGAGTTTTATTTTTAGACATGAATTAATAAACTGTCACCAACGATGACAGCAGGCTGTGGTTTAGGTGCTTAAAAATCATTAAATTAAACAATGTGAGTTAAACTTAATTGTTGTGATCAGTTTTATGTAAAGGTTTGAGGTAACAAAGCATAAAATCTTGAAATAAAGAAAAATTCAAGAACTTTTGTTGAAAACGTTACAAGTAATTTAAAAGAACAATGTATAGAAATAAGGTAGAGATCAAAATGTTCCTTACAAACTTTTTCCAATTTTAGCCCGTCATCCATTATGTTTCTTAGAAGTATAATTTACATCGAGTGATGATTGGTGACTATGGAGAGGCTGGGTTCACCTGTGCAATCAGTACGTACCAAAGAGAAATAATTGTTCTCATTTAAACTGGAAATAAAGGATGGTTTTTGGATGTCTTAAAGCAAATCCATTCTTCTTTTGGTGCTACTGATCACAAAACACAAGTGAACGTATTAAGTAAAGGATTCATGCATCAACAATAAATAAAAATTATATAGAAGTTTGTTCATTTACTAATTAAAGCTGATTTCAAGAAGTAAAATTGCTTTTTTCCCCCCAACACTCCTAAATAGGGTTTATGTACACGGTGGTCTATATTCTACGTCTTAGGCACTTGTTCGAGATCTGAAATTTTCATCATTATTTATCTCGCCTTCAGGGAAAGTGACGCTCTCATGACATTGTAATGAGTATCTTGTTGTGATAGCATGGAGCTGATGTACATTCTCTGGTACAGTGACCCTGTTGTCCTCCTGCTCCACAGTGAAGGATGAATGGACTCTCTTTCAGAGAGCTCTGCTGCCTGTTCTGCTGCCCACCATGCCCGAGCCGCATTGCAGCCAAGCTGGCCTTTCTCCCTCCAGAACCCTCGTACGTTTTCCTCCCCGACCCAGAAGCTGCCCCTCCCACGCCGGGAGCAACCGGGACATCGAGCGTACGGTCGAGAAGCGGAGCGTCTGTCTCCGGAAGTGGAGGAGCCGGCGCTGTGGAGGGAAAGTGGAAGCTGCACCTGACAGAACGGGCAGAGTTTCAGTACACCGAGCGAGATCTTGACACAATCGAGGTTTTCCTCACTCGCTCCAGCAGAGGCAACAGAGTCGGCTGCATGTACATCCGCTGTGCGCCCACCTCCAAGTGAGAAGTTTGAAAGCTATCCTTTTTGTTTTTTAGAGGTTCGAACATGTTGAGGAATTGAGGTTTCATCACTTAGGGGCTTTTAATCTGTGTCACACTTTCTCAGACTCATCTAAATCAAGGATCTCAAATCCCAGCCCTTAAAACTCCTGCAAATTTGTAATGTTTCCTGATTCGACACACTTATATCAAATATTCTGGTGGCAGCAATCTGTAGAAAATCACTGAATGCTGATGAGAAGCTTCAGCCATTTAATTCTGGTGTTATATACCTGAGATGCTTCTAAACATTACTACTAAGGATGCAAATCAGATTTGTAGTTTATCTGGGATTTATGTTTTCTGTAAACATTCGGCTTAAGATGAAAGACTAACCCTCACTCTGCTCTTAGTGCCTAAATGACAGTACAACTTGTCTCAGTTTAAAATATTTTTACTTTAATCAACCTTTTACATCTTTCTTGCTTTCTCTGAAATAGATTTTATACACAATCACGGCTTGTGAAAACGTTTCTGTTTTGTCTGACTTACCTCATATTTTCTCGTCTACCTTTTTTGTAATAAGTCACCGTAGAGTAAAACTCCTTCCTCAAAATCTAAACGCTCCTGTTTTTTCTAGGCCCTTTAGAGAGCTTTGAAGTTTGAGTTTCTCCTTTGGTTTTTATTGTAGCCTTCATAATAAGGCAGTGTTCATTTCACTGACGCTAGTTTCCAGTAAGTCTGAGACAAAGTCGTCACAGGTCTGTGTCCTTGATGTTACGTGTAGGGATCAGTCCACGGGTTTAAACATTAAACAGTATGTTATGAGATAGGAATGTAATTTAGATTTTTCGAGGCACCAACCCTGCTAATTCTTGCAGTTGCTCATTAACCTAAAAAAATTCTTCACGTCTTGTGTTGTGTTTTCAGTCTTTATTAAAAAAATCTTTATTCATAGCAGAGTAGTCGCTATAATTATAAACAAACATTATTTAATTCTATAACTATCAATATTTTAGGAGTTTTAAGCACAAATGCCAACTTTTCTCTTAAACCCGTCCCTCCTCAGATTCACTGTCCTCTTTTCCCACGGCAACGCGGTCGACCTCGGCCAGATGAGCAGCTTCTACATCGGCCTCGGCAGTCGGATCAACTGCAACATCTTCTCTTACGACTACTCTGGGTATGGGGTCAGCACCGGCAAGCCCACCGAGAAGAACCTCTATGCCGACATAGACGCCGCCTGGCATGCCCTGCGTACACGGTATATTCAAAATCACCCAACGCTGACACTTGACGCAATCTCACTTACCTGTTTTCTACTTTCTTTTAGGTGTGCAGCAGCATACATGGCAATTGAATTAACTAATTAAGTTAATAAAGGGTAAAGTCTTGTTAAAAAATCTTAAATTCCACTTTTAATAGAAACGTTTACCACTCACCGTCCATATTAGGAAGATAAATAAATTGCTAAAAATTTCAGTTAAAGAACAAAAGGGAGGAAATAAATATCACTCATTAAATATACATAATATCTGATGTTCTTATTTTTTACTGTGTTGACAATGTTTGTGTTTAATGAGATCGGGGATCGATTACTCCGCCCCGTGATGTCATCGTAACAATTTTTTACTCGTACCCACAAAGTTGAATTCGTGTCCACAGAGGAAGAGTTTGCAGTCGTAACAATTAGAGTTGTATTCATATGACTTTGCACTCACAGCTTTTAGATTCATACTCTGACTCACAAATGTTTCAGCAGAATTTTGGGTACAACAACTTTATTGACTTATAAATACGAATACGAATGTTACAGTTTTACACACCATTTTGACTTACTCCATAAAAAACTCCTTACAGATATCGAAGCTGAACCTAAAAAGTGGGCCAAACATCCCTCAGACTGTAGTCTGAGGTTTTTAGATCATTACAAGAAACTTCTCACTAAAGTTGTTTGAAGGCGTTAATGGTAGCAATTAGTGGATAGGATGTCTTTTTTCTTCAGTTACAATATGTTTTTATATTTAACTAGTAAAGCAAGGATATTTTCAGTTTCAGTGTAATTAAATTCCTTTTTTTGTTTGAGATAATTATAATAATATTAGATCTTATACTGTGAACATGTAGAGTCAACAACACAAACCTTTTAAGTATCTTCAGTTTAACGTGACTGTTGGTGTAATATGTTCATATTAATTAGATTGTGCTTGGGACAAATAAGGATTAGGGGAAGCATGTGTGTGCTTGATACGCCGTTTAGATTACACGATCCCGAGCAAACACAGAAGCTTGGGTTACGTTTCTGTTTCTAAAAGTCGCAACATAACTTTTATTATCGTCAGAAGTCCATAAAGTTCAGTCACACACACTAAATAAATGTTCAACTAAACAAGTTTGTTTACTGATACCAGGTCTGCCTGGAAAACTTGGGTGCAACTGAAATTTTAGAATATGATATTCTGCAAAAAACTGATATTAGTGCAAAGGCCAGCAGTTTTGTACATTCATGTTTAATCTGTTATTAACATTGATGGGAGGTTTCAAAAGAATGTTAAATTGAATGGTTTTACAAGTAATCACTGAAATGGATACAGAAAATGGAGATAGTATATATTTTTTTCCTGACTGCCATCTTTAACACGGCTTTACTTATGTGAATTTCTTTCTTTGTTTCATCTAGATATTGCATAACACCAGAGAACATTATCCTGTACGGACAGAGCATCGGGACAGTTCCCACTGTGGATTTGGCGTCACGGTACGAGTGTGCCGCCGTCATTCTTCACTCACCTTTGACGTCCGGGATGAGAGTTGCCTTTCCTGACACAAAGAAAACCTACTGCTTTGATGCTTTTCCCAAGTAAGTGTTTGCAAACTTTCTCAATTTTTGTCTCCTCCTATGCTCCAAATGAAATTAGGATGCTTTTTTCAGGGTGTCCAAATTCTGGTCTGGACACATTTACGGCGATTGAAATGTTTTGTTCCACTTACACAGAAGAACACTTTTAATTTTTCCTTAATGAAGTTGTATCTACAGTGCTTACCGTTTTAGTTTTAAGCAAGGAAAAAATGTAAGCAAACTTCTTCAAAGCAACAGTGACCCAAATCTTAGCTTTGCCGCCCGATAGAGATTCACTGAATGTAAAAACAATCAAACTTCACCAAATAGGATGGAAACACATTGAATGCATTCTTTTAAAATGCCAAACTTGTAAGTCCCTTATTTTTTTCATGAACCTCACTTTTTTGGTTATATGGTTTTAGTTAGCTGCATGTGACTTGAAATCAGAAGAGTTAGGGAGCTCGTAGCTGTTGAATGAGTGGGCGTTTTCCATGCGGGCACAAGTTTCAGTCGTAAATATGTGTTCCCTGTAAGTTAGACCGCGCACAGTAGCGGAGAATATCTACTTTGTGTAAAAGTAGCTTCGAATGTCTGTGTGTCAATAACGAATAAATAAACGAGGTGCTTCCAACTCAGAACATGTTGTTGTAAACATGATTGGTCGGTCGCAAATTTAACTACCCAACAAGATGAAAGTGTGTTCAAATAAATTGAGTGGAAGAGAAACACTGTCCCGAATACAGCAATTACCAGCTAGAGCGAGACTGCTTTCAACCGTTTTAATGTTTAATGAGTGTGTTGCTTGAGTATCCTAGTGAGAATTCACTCTTAAGTGTTAGATTCTGTAAGTTGGTGAGAAGCATTTTGAATCTGGCTTCTCTGAATGTGTTTGCAGCTTCTTCTTCACTTGGCCATCTAGATGTTTAGGTGCAGTTTTATAGATCGAGGTACAGAAACACTATTTGAAGGAAGTCTTTCTGTTGGTTGTTTGTAACCATTTTCCCAAATCCTCCACATACGTTGCTCCTTTTCTTGGCCCCCACAGATGTGGTTTAAGCAGCAACTATGTCTGTGGCCTTGCATTTCCTGATTACATTCCTTGGAGTTGAAAGCAAACCTCTGAGATAGATTTTGTGGCGATGGTCGGAAACATTAAACTGAACAATCCTTGTGTTTCTGTTCTTTTCAGATTTGCTTTAAGGTTCAAATGTCACTCTGTGGAGAAGAGGCAGGGACAAACAAAACTTGCAACTTCAATCCCAAATAGCCTTTCTGGTGGTCGGATTCAATGATCTATGACGTTCAAGGCCAAACTATCCAATTAATTGTTGCAAGTATTGAGAAGTTAGTTATATTTAAACCAGCAGAATAAAATTAGCTACCAAAGTGTCTTACTGACGGTTTCTTTTTTGACTTGGCTACATACAACTATAGTTGTAAAAAGTTATATTAAATGTAATTATAGCTAAGCTAAGTTCAATTAGCACCGCAGTAATTAGATGTTGGTTGGAAATGAGAGCTGCATTCTGATTACACCAGTCTGGCGCCGCAAATGGCTGCCTCAGTGTAATTACACCAAAACAAATTCCAGTATGTCCTGTATGTACCTGGCAAATAAAGCTGATTTAATCTTTTAATCGTAATGAAGAAACTGGATCAGTAAAACAATTTTCACTCCCCAACAGTATTGCAACACTGGTTTGTTCATCAATATAACACTTTTGGAAAAAACAGTGTTTTAACAAAGTGAATTAACAAAGCTTTAAATCTAAAAGAATAGTTTAGAATAGTTTTTAGAAAAAAACACACGAGGGTTTCTGTTTAAACATAAAAACAAAAGGATCATTAAGGATTAGCACCGTCCAGTTTTCTCCACATGCATTTCCGAGAGAATGCAGATTCTTACCTTAAGTCCGAAATTTCCTAAAGCCTTTTTAAAAGTTTATAATCTACAATGTTGATGAGAAAAGAGGAAAGCTCCGAAGGATAAAACGAACATCTTTCCTGTTAAACATTTATAATTTCTGCTGAAATCTTAGCTGTCTTCTAAAACCTGAATGAAACAGATGTTTCTCAACATGTTCAAAATTCAGCATATATTTAAAACCCATCATTTCCTCCTTGTGCTTGCTCTGAATTATTTTAAAAACTGTTTTTTTTTTTTTACTCTGTAACAACCTTTAACTGAAGAGTGTTATCTGTAGTTTTACCTGGTGGTATGGTTATATTATATATATAGTATAAAAGACAGGATTTTAAAAATCTGTCTAAATTGATCAAGATCTTTCCTTTATATTAGAGCGATGCAAAACTAAATGCTCTCTCTTCCTTTTTCAGCATCGAGAAAGTGTCTAAAATCACGTCTCCCGTCCTCATCATCCACGGGACGGAGGACGAGGTGATCGACTTCTCTCACGGCTTGGCTCTGTTCGAGCGCTGCCCCAAGGCGGTGGAGCCCCTCTGGGTGGAGGGAGCGGGACACAATGACATTGAGCTGTACAGCCAGTATCTGGACCGCCTCCGACGTTTCATTGGACAGGAATTGGTCGCTCAACACGCCTGACCTTCGAAACCACATCGCGTTGTTTTATTTTTCCTCCGGCACTTTGAAGTGATGCCTCCCTGATTCAAGTATGGAAATAATGTCTTCTAAAGTGTCCGCCATCTTCTGATGGGTGGGGGAGGGGTAAAGTGTCTCCCGCACAGTTCCTGTGGGCCTTTAAATGGACCACAGACCAATCAGGAATAAAATAAATCTTTATAATACGTTTAAGTGCCGAAGACGACGGCTGTGTCATTTAGCAGAACCCTAAATAGTACTGATCATGTTTTTAACAGTGCAAATGATTCATCTCTGCTCTGTGCAACAACATTGACGCAGTTCCCGGAACATTGTGTGGAGGTTTTCTAGATTACTTATAACGTGTGTGTGTGTCTAAAACCTTTATCTGTTAACTAAAGTTGGCAGAATAATGTTGAAGCATGAGAAACACTTTTTATTCTAGAAGTCTACGTTAAAAACAGGGACTTTGTTTTGTTTCCATGAGATTCCTTATCTGGTTTTACATCATTGGGATTTTGTACTGCATTTCTAACATGCATCGAGAATCAATTGCAAACCTTACAAAATCATACAGTTTCAGATTAGATAAGATTTTTTTCTGTTTGTTTTTTGTAGTGACAGTGTTTGTAGTGACATTGGACTGCAGTGTGTTGGACCATAGCATATTTTTTTTTGTCTTATGCGTGTACTGTGGTCTAAATTTCTGAGGGGGAAAAAGGGAAATTTGTGTGGTTTTATTTTTCTTTTCTTTTTCATTTAGTTTTCACTGTAATCAATGTTTTGCTCAGGTAACCCTGTTTTTGACGTTGTTGTCGGCGCGATCTGCGCTCGTTTCATTGGTTTAACGAGCTGAATCGCTCTATAGCTGATTCCATGTCATCTTTTATGTGTAAAACCTAGTAATAAACCAAACTTTAATCCAGAAATGGAGGTACTGTTTGCAGCAAAGCTCTGTGAGACTGTTCCGCATGTAAAAATCCCAGCAGAGGATCTGAGACAAAGAAGAAAGGCATTCAGAATCTCTCTGTTTAGTGAAATTGGCTTTTGTCTCCTTTTTGTTTTGTCTGTTTCATTTTCACTCTCATACCGTCTTACAGCTGCACATTTTTCTCCAAAGAAGGTTAAAGTGAACACTAAACAGTCCTATGTTGTCTACTTCAAGCCTGTAACTGTCTTTTTTTTTTCTATTAGTACTGCTAATTTTAACACAAACCTAAAATATATTTCTACTATCATGTAGGGAATAAAAAGTTCTTTCTAAATAGAAAAATATCTGGATTGTTTATGAATTATTTAGCTTTACACTCCGATAAATCATTCACAGTATTTAGATTAAGATAGGCCAGTTTTAGGTTCAGTAATATGTTTTAATTATGAAGCGCTACCGATCTGCACAGTTTTATTATAACAGTAGATGCATTTTAAAGCCTTTTCCTATTTCCTGTAGTATTTTAAATGATCTGCAATATGTGTGGACTCATACAAGCTCTGAATCATCACAAATTGTTTCTACCATCACAAACACAATGTGACGGTTTTAATATTGCTGGTCTATCCAGGTCTCTCTAGGTTGGTTTTGAAAGAATTTTTTTTTTTAAATAGTTATGTAAATCTTTAGCTTAACTATTTTTTTTCTCATGCTATGCATTTTTCAAGACTGCAAACTACCAAAGTTTCAAACCACGTTCATCGGTTTAAAGCTAAGCTCTGTGAGATGGGAGTGCAACAGTTTTCCGGCTTTCTCATCAGTCCCTGAACCAAAGTGTCATCCGCAGTACCTGTTACTGACATTTTGCAGTCTGCTCATGCTTGAGGAATAAAGGTTCACAGCTGAATGCTTTCTTTCTGTCTTTATGTGATTTCCATGTGTTTAGGTCTTTTACGCCGAGTTTGACTTGAATGTGTATTAAACTGTGAGCTGATGAAACACTGTGACACAGGAGCTTCATGTAAACAGCTCCTTTTCTTATGAACTACAAAAAAGAACGAATCAATAAAACGTACCTAGAAGTTAATACATGTTTTTTTTTTCCTTTTTTTCCCATTAAGACCTTGTTTGCTGATTGAAGTCAGAAGGATCTCTGTTTTTGTTCTATTTTATTTGACAAAAATTGTTTTTTTCTGGTGTAGTCAGCGGAGGAATGCCTTTAAAGAATAATTGCCTAATAGTTGAGCATTTTAGCATCTTTGTTTAACAGCAGAGAACGTTCAAATCAAGTTTTGTTAATCTCTGTCTTAGCTGTGTGACCTGTGGCAGCCAAAAACAGTCTGCAACCTTTTTACTCAGCCTAGAGTGCTGAAAAGACACCTTGCTGAACTGAGCCAAGCCGTAGTGGCGGGGGAATGAGAGCAAGCAATCTGTCTGTTCCTCTTGAAAGGTTTTGCATTTTTCAGTGTGGCTGACGGAAGGTACAAAAAAAAGAAGACAGATTATCATCTATGTTTCTTTGACCTGTGACAGAATAATCAGCTTGCTGCCGTTCAAAGATCACAGCAGTTACCTGTCCAAACACTGTTTCCTCCTTTCAGGCAGTAAATCATATGGATCTACTTGACATTCAAAGTGCAAAAGATTCCCGAAAGTCTTATCTGACCCAGCTAGTAGGGATGCAGAGTAAGGAGCACCTCTTTAGACTCTGTTTGGCATGCAAGCAGGGTTTTTCAATATCCTTCCTGCGCCGGTGTCTGTTCTCAGGAGATTTATGTTGTATTTTCCCTGATTTAGAGCTTATTCCTGTTGGCTGTTTTCTGCTGTGGCTTGATATTTCTGCTCAGATTCGACTCGGTGAGCATTCAAGGACAGAGCAGCTTCTGCCAAATGCCAGTAATAAATATCTTCCCCTACCAACAAATCATTTACGGCGTGTCGGTGAAGTCGGCGGGGGTGTTTGACTGATGTTAGCCCACAGCCTCATCCTGAGCCTCCCTCTTCCTCTCCACCAGCACCACCCAATGTACGAATCTGTGAAGGATTTTTTTATTTTATCCAGATGGTGTAGATCCATATATCTTAAGATGTATGCATGCATACAGGTTGGGTTCGAGTAAATAGCACCAAACAGATCCATCAATGTTTTACATTGAAATACATCCATATGACAAACTGCTAATAGAAGAAATAGAAAATCAACAGTTAAGATATGCATGCAGATGAATCTGTGTAACTAAATCAATCATTTAAGGGGATTTTTGAATAAAGCTGTGATGTTCAATTAGTGAGGCCTTTAATTTTGTAAAAAAAAAAACACAAGGCAGATAGTTTTATACCTTTTGGTTTCAGTGATTTCCTTTAGTCGACTAGATTATACAACATTTTAGTCCAGATAAAATCTGTATTGTTGTTCTAAAGAGGAGCAAATGAATAACATGAGGGTGGACATGCTGAACTGTCATTACAGCGATGTGCTCACAATGTGTCTCAAAATCAAAAGTCCAACAGACAAGTTTGATAATAATGACAATAATTTATTTATCTACGCAGAGGAAAAGTCTTTGGCAAGTGGAGAACAGGAAGTGAGGAGGGGTTTTAGGAAAAAATCTTAAATGGAAGTGCTGCATGAAGAAGCCCGACACAAATCCTGACTGCGCTCTTCCCGGAGAAGCCCAACTGGTCAGATCAACTTCATAATATGAGGAGATTGTGAATGCTGATTTAGACTGAAACTGGCCTGGCTTGCAGATGAGAACGTTTTTTTTCTTCTTTTAAATGAGACAGATGGCTAATAAAGTGTCCCTCCGAGTTAGTCAAGGTAAAATCTTTCACAGATGTTCTTTGTTTTTTTTATGACAATTTGAGTTCATTAACAATTGTGTTAAAGATCTCCTGTCACTCTCACATTAGTGAATACAATTCTGTATGCTAAAAAATATAAAAACATAAAAAAGCTAAACTTAACAACAACCAAAAAAAAAAAAAACCATGAACTTGTTTAATAAAGCGGGAGAAAAAAAAAACGCTTACAGAGTGGTTCATTCATCCTTCATAGTCACATAACACTGACATCTGTCAACTGGCGTAACATCAGGTAAGCATCAGTTTAAGACATTTCTCTGCTTTTCATTAGGATGCCAAATTAATTTTGGGTCCTTGCACATTTTATTCCTTTTATTGCAAAAGAAAAAAGAAAAAAAAACAGCATGACAAAGCAGCAATAATTGCACCTCTTCACCCTGAAGATAGGGCAGGTAAGGCCTTTTCAGTTTGAAACTTGAGGACTTGATAAAACCAAGTATAGGAACCAATCAGAATGCACCGGACGCTGCATTTGTCACACAGCTCACAATATATAGGTGAGGGGACAAGCACACACATATATATATATATATATATATATATATATATATATATATATATATATATATATATATATATATATATATATATATATATATATATATATATATATATATATATATATATATATATATATATATATATATATATATATATATATATATAAATATATATATATATACACACATATACACAGATACTGTACACAAACCAAGTAAGGGGCTTTTTAAGGTGCCCACCTGGAGTAAAATACTGGCATTGCAGTTTCTCTCAGTTAACTAATAAATTCAGAATACTGTTGAAGGTGTATTTAAAAAAAAGCCAAACAGAGCAAAACCCCAGATATCATCTGTTTCATTTCGTATCAAGGAAAATTAAAGCTTCATCCACACAGACGCGTCATTTTCACAATACTGTTGAAGGTCAGGGTGCTTGGCTGCTCCCACTTGTGCAAAACTCAGATCTACAGACTGAAGGCCACTTGGGGTCACTGTTGCACAGTTACACATTAAGGCTGTAAAGGTGATGGCAAAGCATGTGATGAGCCACTTAGGGAAAGAGTCAGAAAAAACGGTCTAAGCGCACATCGAAACTTATCAGGTCAACTTTAAATAACGCCAAGCCATTTGTTTGATGGCGAATCCACCCACTGTCACGAGCCAAAGCGGTTTGGATTGAGTGGGTCACAGTGTGACTTTGCTGAATCTGAGCGAGAGGCTGGAGCGATGCTGAGTCCGTGGAAGAGTGGAGCTGCAGCGGCTTCTTAGCTGCACGGGTCGACCAGCAGAGCCCCGAGCCCGAAGCAGGAAGTCAAAGTTCACAGAGGTGTTCATGGCATAAAACACGTTGGCGTTGTCTGGGATCACCAGCTCTGAAAGAGTTCACAGAGAGGAAAACACATGTAGAATTAAGTATCTGCCAGTGATGTATCTTTAGATCAGTTCATGATTAAAAATAATGAAAAAAAAAGCCAAAATCTGTATATGCCTGCCTTGAAACTACATTTTCGACTGTAATGTTTTACCTTTCTCCTCAGAGATGACCTGCACCAGCTCAAATCCCTCCTCCGGCTCCACCTCCAGGTTGTGCTTCTCCTTGGCTCTACCTATCACGGCTGGCGTTTTGTCCTGACTGGTCAGCTGTTTAAAACAAAAGACTCGTCAGGCGTTGCTCGGTTTCACAAAGTTTGTCTCAAAATGCGGAAAAGGGTGTTTAAAAAACAAAACAAAAAACAAAACAAAACACAAAGCTCATGTGTTTGCTCACCAGTATGCTCTTGTACAGATTCCCATTGCCGTGTTCCAGACTGACTCGGATGATACAGGCGTCCTGGGCTTGAGTGTTATATGCCGGGCTCTGACTCGGGGAGCTGGGGGAGATGGGGGTGAGGGAGATGCATCGCCGGTGTGTGCGGGGCCGTCCGGTGAGGGAGGGAGAAGCGGGGGTCATGGAGCCGCTGGCTGTTGATGAATTGGTGTCCATGGAGTGGAGCGAAGTGCAGGATGACGACTCCGAGAGCTGAGTTGACACGCAGATAAAAGTTAATGTGTGAATGCTATTTTTTCGCACCTACAGGGAGAAAGAACTGAAACACAATAATCTTTTATTGTGCTGCTCTTCACAAACAATATCTTACGAGTATGTTTTTATATGTTTTGTGCAAATATGCATGCTTCCATCTATCTTCAACTGGCTGCTGCTACATGTACATTTCCTCACTGTAGAACAGTGACTCGTATCCTATAAACAAACGGTTCAGTTTTTACTCACCTTGTTTTGATTGGGGTCCGAGTTGGGAGTTGGACTGACAGGCCCCTCGTTGTCCGACGGACTGCTGGAGTCGTTGGATGACACGCTGACCGAGTCCATGCTCTCCCCCGAGCTGCAAGTGGGAGGCGAGCGCGGAGACTCTCTGACCGGGGAACTGGCCGTGCTGCTGTCTGGCCCAAGAAACAATCTGCACAGTTGAGAAATGGGAGTGAGTAGAAGAAGATGTGACGTTAAAACCCCTTGGTTATTAGGCCTTCGCTTATTCTTTTGTGTTCTGAGTGTACTCACAGGCTGAGTCTCTTCACCATACTTTTTCGAGGTTTGGGTAAAGTTGGGCTGCTGTCGCCAAGACCTTCGATCTCACAAGACACGGCGTAGCTGTAAGACGAAGGAAGAGAAATAAACCTACAACATCGTGAAAGTTTAGCCAAGTGTACTGAGAGGCTGAGAGGGGGGGAGAAGAAAAGCAAGATCAACACAATAGATCAGTGGGGTGTAAAGGCATGGTTAAGAGCTGGGAGAAAGAAGCTTCTCTGGTGTTTTTGTGCAACAATAGATCCAACAGACCGTAGCTCATGCACTAATTTGACTGTGAGTTAACAGTACAGTTAGGAGACAAGATATAGTAAGAGAAAAGCAGCAGTACCTCTCCTCCTCGCTGAGCTGAGGTTGGTTCTTAAACCAGCAAAGGAAAGCTGGGTCTGCAGTCAGACAGTAACTGTTGCAGGCCGACTGGAGCAGTTTGATCTGAGCGATCACCTCAAACTCCTGCAGAGACAGAAGGACGGTCGTTAAAAGCAGAAAAAGATCCTTCATATCAAACAGTCTAACTGGGTCCTAATCAAAAGCTAATTAAAAGGAGAATTCGTCACCCTGCGTCTTTTCTCAAAGTTGATCAGCCCCCCCTGTAGACACAAAAACACAAAGAGCATGCTGTCAGATCCCGGTGACGTCACATACCAGCGGCTCAACACCTATGTTTGGACCAGCAGGTAAACATGTAAGCTCTGCCAGGCTCTGCGCATCCGTAGTTTCATAAACAAAATAAACCAGCAGGTGGATTTTTTATTTACCTCAACAATGTCTGGCAGGGCTGTGTCCAACATGGTCAGGTCAGTCAGAAACGTCCCCAAGTATGGTATCGTTCCTTGCATTGCTCCCTGTGGAGAGGCAGTTACTTGGTCACTTTGACATCCAATAAGCTCAGACGCAACTGGCAATATCTGATCACCTGTGGACAGTGGATTTGCTCTTTCATATTAAATACGTATACATATGTCTCCATTATTTCTAATAAAAGAAGTGTACATTACAACTTATAGAAACAGAAAGCCCGTCAAACTTGACAAATTCCAGTTAATTGAAAGAAGATCAAATTTTCTTTACCCCCCCAGGGACAAGGAGTAGCTTCTGTAAAAGCTCAACGATCAGAGGAGCCTCCATTCTTAGCTTTTTTCTGATGCTATTGTAAAGGTTTTGCTGCTTGCAGCTTTAATTTGCACTGTGCTGTTGACAGATGGCGAGGCAGGACGCTAAATTAGAGCCCCGGCTTAATGTGCGTACGGGACACAGTGCGTTGGATAAACAAAGCTAAGTATGTGGCTTCAGCATCCTGGAGAGGCAGGAATTCTCCTTTCACTACATTGCTCAGATGGAATCCATCTGTCTGGTAGTTGCTGCTAAAAATTCACCACGGATATTTTACCATTTCTTTCTGCAGCTGTAGCCTCTTGTGGGTGCGTTTGTGGTGATCTTTGACACAGCTCTCCAAACTAGCAAATTTAGAAGTACCTTCCTGTGAAGGGACCAAAACAACAAAAAAAAGCTTTCATCTAAAGTTTGACACCAGTAAGAATCAGCTTAGGGAATCGGAAACAGGATGAGTGGGGAATCTAGATATGACTTACCCTCATGAGCAGCTCTCTGCTGGTCAGGTAGTTGTTGTGGTCTGAGAAAATGTCTGAGAGCTCCTCGAATGTCTGCATGCTGTCTCTGCATCAAACACAAGCGATTAGAAACAGGTGCTAGAATACACAGGCGCAGAAAGGCAGCAACTTGCTTCCAAAAAATTCTGCCAAAAGGCCGATTTTTTTCAAATGGAAACCAGCTGGGATTACGTGCATACTTGAGAGATCGAATTCTTACTTGTGAACACAGGCCCACACTCTTTTCAGTCTGTACAAAGGATTGGACTGCAGTGCCGACACTATCGCTCTCAGAGAAGAGAAGTTTTTGCGTATCCTGCACTCCTGTTCCAAGAAACCAAACAAAAACCGTCACAATCTGGGTATCTTTTCCAGTTATTGTAAAAAACTATGTATATCTGTATTTATTTAGGCCTTTTCCTGACCTGAGCGATGTCTATCCAGCGCTGGATGACCCTCGCCCTGACGTGCGGTCTGAGCTGTCTATGCTTTAGCACAGTGTTCAGCACGCAGGCGGCGACGGCGTTGAACTGGGTGATGGTTGCGCGGATGGTGGGAGCGCTGTGCTTGTTGTCCTTCTTGTCCCTGTGGGACCAGATGGAGCCAAGGCAGTGGTGGGGGACGACCTTCTTAAACAACAGCTGGAAAGAAAATACAAAAAAACGGTGACAGATTGTTAATTTAGCGCGGAAGCAGCCCGTTTCTCATACAACAGCAGCATTCATATTGGAAGTCAAATAATTTAGCTTTATTCAAATTTCACAATAGATTTTAGTATAATTTACAATATATAATTGCTTTAATAGATCATTGCTGCCTCTAGAACTTGTTAGAATCATATTGTTCTTTGCACAAGTTTTAAACTCATCCTTTCGTCGTAATTGTTTTTTTATATCTCAGTTTTTGTATTTATTTATTTTGTATGTCTAAGGTAAGGTATACAAAAATGAGAAGGAACCAAAATTCAAGTCTTTGTTGAAAAAATATAATGTTTTTTTTTTTTTTATATAGTTTTCAGTTTAATTTTGATTTACTCTTTTTCCCTCATGGTATATATCAGAAGAAATGATCTTTGTCTGGTTTTATAATTCATTTAAAAAATGTTTCATATTTCCTCGGAAGGTCGAGCTGCTCTGACTTTTACTATCTGTACGACTACTGAGCAGTCGTGTAGCCACCAGGGGACACTTATCAAATACAAAAAAAGCTTGTTTTTAAGAAAATGTATACAATTCTATGCCGTTTTTATAGGCTTAATTCAGTTCAGAATAAAAGCAGGACAATCATGGTCTGTTCTAATAACAGTAGTGATTGTGATATTTCAGAGGAAAGCATCATAGATTATGTAAAATGACTCCCTTCTGTTTTTATATTATTTCTCCCCTCTTACCGCGTCCACGTATGTCAGCTGCTCGGCCACCAGGTCAGCCTCAAATGTCAGGAAATCCTCCTGCACCTCAATTTCCACGTCCTCTTCCTCCCCCAGGCAGAAAGAGCTGTTTCCATGGAATCCAACTAAATCCACAGCAAAAAAAATGATCAGAACCAAAGTAAATTAGCAAAAGTAGTGAGGAAATTAAAACTAATTGGGGGATAACTGCAACAATACCATCAGTTTCATCCATGTTGGCCTGACTCTGCAGCTGCTCCAGCAGACACTCTGCACGTCTGAGAGCCTCTGAACCTGGCAGAGCTTTCCGCAGGTAGTCCATCAGCCTGTGGAGGCAGGGGTAGTCTGGAGGCTCCTGGAAGTCCTCAGGACACTGGTCCAACCAGGCACGCAGGATGGAAGCCAGGGCACTGTGACATCAGGTACAGAGAGATGGACAGATGTGATCAGTCAGTGATGTTTACAAGAGCTCAGATGGAAGTGATTGTAAGGGATAAAAATGTCTCACTTTCTAATGCCTTTGTTGCTTTTAGAGCCGTCCTGCTCATTGTTTTCCACACTGCCGTACCTTCACAGATAAGGAAAATATATATATATTAAATTTAAATCATGTTTTTTATGCTTTTACATGGATTATATCTAACCCTTAAAATCCTGCCTACCTGTCCAGCAGCAGCTGCAGTACGGCCTGAGTGCTGGCAAAAGCTCTGTAGGTAGAGAGGAAGATGGAGGTGTAAGTCAGGTCATTGTCTCCAAAAGCCGTCAGCAACGTCTCCACCAGGCGCTCCAGAGTCCCAGCGCGAATACTGCGAATTTTGCAGGTCTCCAGTTGGCTGACCGTGTGGCCGGGAGGCAGGCGATCACCCTCCGCCTATGCACAAACAAGCATACATTTACACTTCTGTACATAATTTCATTTGAACACCGGCTACTTGCTTTTTTTTGTCCGACCTCGGAAAGAACTGCAAATGACCATCAGACTGATTCATCTCATCCAATATTTTATATGGCAAAATACCAAAAATGAATGTCTTCTTTTTAAATCTGAATCCTTCACCACTGTATTAGTGTTATGTATTATTTTACCCCTGTTCTTCTACCCGTACATCTTTTTAATTTATGTGTCATTTCCTTCTTGTCTCCTAGCCACCACCCCCGCAAGTTTGTTTATTTTTTGCGTTTCCTTTTAAGAATCCTGTCAGCCTTTCAGAGTATCGCGTTCATTGCTGTTCGATTATGCAGGCCAGGAACGCTGCTTTCATAGCTTGTCGCACGTTCGAGTGAACTTGGTAAAAAAAAAAAAAATATGGACACAGAAAAATATACTTAGAAATAAAACAAACTTTATTTCCCATTAGTTTCTGCTAGCATTTCATATTTGTCATTTTATCCAATTATTTTCTATCCTGCTTAGATCTGTAAATAACAGATATTATAAAGCCTAAAAATTGTAGGGGAATATTGAGTTGGATAGATTAAGGTTTCTCATTAAACCTGCTTAAAATCCAGTATAGCTGCTGCTATGCTTATTACTTAAATTGAGTTTAACATTTTTAAATTCATGTTTCTTTCTGTATATCTCAGTAAATCAGTCTCCAGTTATAGGAAAATCTGTTGCACCAAACTGAACCCTTCCAGTATAAAGGTGTCCCAATTAGACTCTTATTAATTCTAATAGGTCTCCTCCTTATGGACAACATTGAGCAAACGGTTCTTATTTTTTAGACTTGGAATCAGAACAAGGTTAGGTTTAGTTAGTGTTTATTCGTACATTTCACATATAATGTTGGAAAAGAGTATAGCAGAAGTAAAAGGGAGAAACAACCAATAGAGCTCCAAGGACTTCCTACTTTTAAAATCCACTATATCTTTTAGCGCCACTTTTAGTTCCAACGCTGTGAAACCAAAACTTGATTGCTCAGCTCTTTCAGGGAACATAATCAGTCCCAGTTGTTTAATAAAAAATTCCCTGCTTCCTTGTAGTCATGCACAAGGAAGAAGAGGTATAATTAATTACCAAGCAATCGAGAATTTAATTGAACGATGCCGCGTTTAAGTCATCTAAACTTCGTTCAAATGACAAAGTAGAAAGACATTCCACCCCCTTTGGTATATTGTGGTTTTGTTGTTTTAGTTGCTTTGTATCTGACTTTTTTGGATCCCAAATAAAATCATTCTTTATGATTTGTGTGAAACATACATCACTTGTTACTCCACACAGTGATCCTACACCATCTACTGACTGCTGGGAAAGCTGAAAATAGGTACCGGCCCACTTAACGCTCGTTATGAGACCAAATATACCAGACCAAATATATAACTGTCATATACTGTCATATACTATATATGATATCCAACCAAGTATTGAATCCTTTGCAATTGCAATCATTGCAATGATTGCTATCCATTGTATGATCCATGTAGCGCAAAGCTCTAATTTTCAAAGAGTGATAGTATTTACTGACAAAGGAATTCATTCTTTATTATGTCAACCATTTTATCTACTCTAATTGGAAATGCCTTAGCTGTAGCGCCATGTAACTGTCTAATTTTAAAAGAGGAAACTATAAAGGAATGTTTTGTGGGCTTCTGATATATTTATGGCATGTAGAAAAAAAATTAAGATGTTACCTAGATGTAAGGTTATGAATTACAGTCTGCGATAAAACCAATCTTTCACTTATAACCAAAGAATAAGGATGAAACGGCAACGATAGCAGTGACCTATTTTTAATCCTCGCTTCTCCAGATCTGTCTGACTATTGTTTTTAAAGGGTAATCGTGCAGGCTGCTTGGAAAATAAATAATAAAAGTAACGGAGAAAAGACTGAAGGAGGGGTGGGACATACACACACTGAGAGACCTTGGTGCAGTTAGCGCGCTGCAACAGGAAACGCTCCAATCTGCTTTTAATCACAGTGAAGCCCCTCCTCCACTGGCCCTTCAGACACAGAGGAGGATGGTGGCGGAGCAAACTTCTCCCACCACTCCCCTCCGATAAGAGCCTACACACATAACAAGAAATTTCTATCTATGTGACGTGAGTCACTGCGGGGTCACCCACACAAAAGCTTCAGCGGCACAACTTACAGTGTACGAGAACAAAGAAGATTTGCAACTTTGGAATCTCCTAAATACAAATGAAACTAATTACGAATACCTTTCTTCCCAGACAATCAAGCATTTGCAGGAAATGCACCGATGTGTCAGCTGGAATTTTGTCCTGTCATCCCAGATCAGTAGCTGGCACTATTTAAAAAACCCACTTTATTTTAATTAGCCGTGACACAGTTAGTGCCTCACGCCACTGTCAATACATCAATAAACCCTTAATAAACTACAGGGCTGTTATGTTATTGTGCTGCTTACACACCAAGCTCCCCAACAACATCCATACAAAAACCCTAACAAGACTCCATACAAGGCCATAATTTATCTCAAAAAGAAACTATGTGAACACTTATAAACTAAACTAATGCCTTGAATTTGGCCCTCTGTGCAGCGTAATAATACAGTACACAACATCGTATTATGCAGAGCATGATAGCAGAGGAAACAGTAATGCCTCATATTCTCTGGAAAAGCGATTTAATGCTCTGTTTTCGTCCGTACCAGCGTTTTGTAAAAGGCTCTTCCCCTAGCAGGGAAACAAGCAACTCTAGCAGCAGCTGGAAAAGTCAGGAAATCACATGGCCTGGAAAAACAGTCCAAGTCGAGTAAAACTGTTGTTTTGTTTTTTTAGCCAGCAGCTGAAAGGTGTTGCCTAAATTAAGCAGGATTAAAACGTTAAAACTATAACAGTGCTGGTGGAAGACAATGCATGGTGTTGGCCCTACCAAGAGGGTGCTTTTAAGAAATAGTGTCGATCCAGGCTTTCTGGATTTAACTCAACAGATAATTTCAACAAGCCATCTGTATAAGATCAAGTTTAAGGTGTTTATATAGGGCAAAAAACGCCTGTTTCTACAACAGATTATTTAACGTCCATTATTTCTTCACGACCTAGTAATATTCTACCGTAAAGAAGAGCGGTTAAAGGACTGCAGTGTGTTATATTCATAAGGAAAAGATCACTCAGGGATATGATTTAATCAAAGGTCACAACCTGGAGTCGACCGGCCCAAAGAGGGCTCTGAGCCAAAACAAATGGAAGAAAAGGGTGTAGCAGAAAGAAATGTAAAAAATATTGCACTTTTAAATCATGTTTTACATTTCATAACTATTCATCTTCACAATTCATGGAAAAGTTTCACATAAAAAAAGCAACTGATTTATGGTAAGATGAGAACAACGATCAAATATAAATATGCTATAATATTAAAATCTCCAGAAAATTATTTCCTATCAAACAACATGCAATACACTATATATGAGATTTCAGCTGTTTGCTCTGACTACTTTTTTCATAATTTATTTAAGATTCATAAAGGATTAATCTGATCAGGTTGTGAAATGAAAGCAGAAGGGGATGAAATGGGGGCATAAACTAATAAGGGGGGGGTTGACAACGCTTATGAAGTCTGACCACATGCACCCCTTTGTGTCAAACGCACCCCCAGCCATCTTGCTCCCTTGTTGGCCGCCTGCTGAATCTGAACCCTCCTCAGTGTCACGTTGTAGACGGCTCCCTCCTCAACTTCCTCCCCCCAGTCCTGCACCGAGCTCTGAAAAAGAAGAGGGAAAAATATTATTGAACCCTCTCAGGAGAGGAGGGACTTCACGTTGGGGATTAAGAGATGAAACAGCTTCCAGTAAGCGGGCGGCAGGCTGCAGAGCTGACTTGCACAAATGTCATTATAAAACAGGAACTGACTTTTAGAGACTGGTGCAAGGAAAAAGGAGCAGAAGGTTGAGCACAAAAACACAACCGCAGCATAAAGTAAAACTAAGTAGGGAGAGAGGAGGGCAGTAAAACATAAAGGAGGACCAAACTCCCCCAACCCCCACCAGTGCAGCAGCCTGCCAGGCCTCCCTCTGTTTCTTTACTCCCTCTTTTATTCCAAATCTATCTCTTTCACTGCCTTTCTCTGGAGTTAAAATCTGGTTTGGACTGCGTTCTCAGAGCTCAGATAGAAAATAACAGACTAAACGGATGAAGTCTCCAAACAAACACCCAGATTTTCACTTTCTCTCTGTCTGCGTGACGATCGAGACGTTTGTTTGTCGAAAGCTTGAAGGAGCATGACTGCAAATGTGAGCTGAACGTAGGAGCGCAGACACTAAAAGGACTTGTTCTCATCTTGTAGCCAAAGAATGACATGATTGTATCAGGATGTAAGTTACTTCCTAACAGCGGAGTGCATAAACAAGCAACGCAAAGCAGAGTGGAGCCGTAATGCAAAACTCCTGCTCAGTGAGAGATCTGCTGAGCAGTCAGCATGCATAGACAAAAACAGAGGCAGGGCTGGCCGAGATGGAGAGGAACTGGCCCACTATAAACTACAAGCTCGTAGCACTGTTTGGATAAATCCTCAGAAATACAAAGATGACGCTGGCGAAGACCGTTCCCAGTCTCTCCTGCAAAGCCTAGTGTTAAAGTCCACCTCTACTCCCCGAACAGAGGGCCGGCCAGTACAGGGATCAAGGGTCGACGTTGCCATTAACAGGCTCAACGGCTGGTCTAGGAGGCTGGTGGAAAGCCGACATGACTGGAACATGTTTAGGTTTTAAAAGGACCATGAGATGTGAAACGTTGCAAAAAAACAACAGAAGAAAAGAATATTGAGTTGGAAAGACAAAATGCATCTGGTTTGGCCTGGCAACGCGTCCCACTGCGACTGTCCTGACCCGCTCCTGGCTGTCTGGCCGATTGGCGCGGAGACAGATAAATACATCGGAGGATGAGTCATACAGTCCACACACTCCCAAAACAATAGCAGGAGGTCTCAGTGCCGCCAAGCTCACAGTCCGGAAAAAGCACTCACTGTCTGTGCTGCAGATGGAGATGCGGTTCGGTGCGACAAGTTTGCGGGCATATTTTTATGCAGCATTCCTGGAGTTTTCATGCAAATGAAAAGCAAAACATTTCCATTCACGAGTGAAGTTATTTCAGCAACAGCAGCGGCATAGACAGAGTTTATAGAGGAAGCTAAGTTATCAAGCACAACATGGAGATGAGCTGTTCACTGGATGAAGAAGGATGGATCAATCTTTGAGGTGAAGCTTTATTAAAAGGCTGAAAGCCGTTAACATCTCACTTGCAGTCCATAACTCTCCTGTTTACTTCATTCTGGATCATGAATTAAACAGTTTCTAAGTGAAGGTTGAGAAGTTATTGCAATGCAACAGTAATAACATTGTATATATATATATATATATATATATATATATATATATATATATATATATATATATATATATATATATATATATATATATATATATATATATATATATATATATATATATAT
>JAVLVB010000724.1:472359-522717 GCA_032876305.1 Orestias chungarensis
AATACTTCCGACACTACATTTTATATAGCTGACAGCCATCTTGGTTGCTGAAAACAGAGATGATCCTCTGACATCCTAATTATGATTTCAGGGGATGTTAGTGTTGTGCATCCAACCAAGAAATATAAACACATTACATCCTAAACCTAGAAGAGCTGTACCCAGATGTTAAAGCTATCAAATAATCTGTTAGCTTTAATAGTTATTTTAAAAATGCACTAGGAGAATATGCTAAAACTTTTATGCAACTGTGAGATTTTTGTGGCAATTTACAAAGAAACCATTGATTATTTAGACACCAGAGCAAAAAGGTGTTGGGTCATAAATAATCCGTTTGTACTTGGATGCACTTTCAGTACAATAGCTTACAATTGAACTACTATAACAATACATATATCATATGAATTCAGATGTTCGTTGGCAAGTCAGGTTTGGTCTAGGCCCAATAAAACTGGATTTATCCTACAGAATTAACAGACCAGACAAGATATCAGTTGCTTCAAACCAAATTCCCTGAACCTCACTTGAAGAATTCAGATAAATCTCTTTAGTGGATGTTAGTGGATCTTATGCAAATACTGCAGAGCAATTGGAAGAAAACAGCTATCTAGCATTATCAGATGGGTTTTTAACAACACCAATCAAAACAACAGCGGTCCTGTTAAATCTGAGGCGCTGATCTGCAGCGTGTTTTTCTTTCCAGGGCGCAGCTGGGACCTGTGTGGGGACACCACTCTGGCCCCTGGGGGCTGCGCCAATTGTTCTCCTTTATGTGTCACCCTGTTGATCCCCAAACAAAAGTTTTCATATCCATCATTGAAGCAGGCGTCAGAAAACAACAACAACAAAACAAAACAAAAGACGGATCGAGGAGGTTTTAGGTCCTGTACTCCAGATCCTTGATGCGGAGCCTTTAGGCAGCAACTCTATTTGGGTTAAACTGGGTTTAAAGCAGAATTAAAAAAAAACAAAAGTGTTCAGCTGTTCCCCCTCCATAGTCAATCTCGCCCCCCCCTAAACCACCAGCTCTATAACCCAATCAGAATCCTCCTCACCCTGCTTAACAAACCACAAATGACACCAAATAGCAGCACAGACTGAGCAGCCATTAGAGCTTTCTTTATTTTTATATAATTATTTGTTTGTTACCATTTTAGTTTTCCAGGCGAACTTCATAGTTAAGAGTTTCTTTCATGATCCGGGGAACGCATCAGAGCTCCGGGATAATCCAGCAAGGAAAAAAATCTAAACAAACAAACAAAAACTGTTCCTCTTTAAATAGAGATCCCTTTCAAATATATATATATGTATGTATATATTCTTCCTTTCTAAAGTCAAACTGCAGCTCCTCTGGTCTGTCAGTGCGCACTCTTCTTCCACTGAATGACCAATCTCCTCCTCCTCTACTCACAACAGTCCAGTTTAAACTCCTCCTCCTCTTTTTCTTTTTTTTGGTCTGACTCTCATTAGAATGACAACAATATGCGCAGTTGTGATTTCTGTTTGCACAACTTCACTGGAAACAGAAAATCGGTTTCTTTTATTTTTAATTTCTTTTCCAAAGAAAAAAAAAAGGAAGCTTAAATGTTTTGTGGTAATTAGGGGGGGAATCATTTAATTTGCTGATGGATGCTGATTAATAGTAAACCTTCCAAAAAAATAAAAATAAAATAAAATAAATGCACTTATTTTCATTTAATGTATGGTGTCTTTGTCTGATATGCTGTAAGTCATACCTTTCTTATGTAGGGGACAGGGATTCTGGATCAGAGTTGATGGATCCTGCCTGGAAAACTAATTGTGAAAGCATCCCATTGGATGTATCATTGGATAGACTAAATATCTAGAGACAAAAATATTGAAGGTTAGATAATCAGTCAATTACATTATTTTCCATCCATCCATCTTCTGTACACCCTTGTCCCTATTGGGGTCCGGTGGGTCTGCTGGCACCTATCTCCAGCTTACAAAAGGCACAAGTTAGGGAGACACCCTGGACAGGTCACAAGTCCATCACAGGGCAACACAGAGAAATACAGGACACACAACCACACCTAAGGTGTGTTTTTAGACCTAAGTCATGTTTTTAGACTGTGGGAGGAAGCTGGAGTACCCAGAGAGAACCCATGCATGCACAGGGAGAACATGCAAACTCCTTGCAGAAAGAACCAAGACCCAAGATGGAATTGAACCCAGAGCCTTCTTGCTGCATGGCAATGGTGCTAGCCACTGTGCCACTGTGCAGCCCTTATATCATTGTCCTTAAGAGTAAATTTATATATATGCAAATATAACATGTCGGAGTGATGAGCCATAAAGATAAAATTTTACCCATCTGGTTCTATGGATCATCTCTTACAAGGCCAATGTTTGTAGCCTTAATTGCCTCCCATTTTGTTTGTGCTGAAGTTAAAGAGAGGCACCCATGCAGCAAATAAGTCCTGGTAAACATTTAATGCATGCAGTTAATTTCACTTTAAACTATCCAACATTAAACACAGCAGCAGATCTATGTAGTAACTATTTGACATCCTAAGGAGTGGAACGTTTCAAACACAGATCGCGTAAATAACCTACGCATAGATTAATATCTCGGGCCCTACAGCTGCCTTGTGTGGGAAACATCTGAGGCCCTTGGGCCCCTGTGTGGGACAATACAAGGAAAGCGATGGATGCCGTCACTGGTACTGTGCATTGTCAATGACAGCATACGAGAATGGCTCCGTTCTGTCAGAATGGGCAGTACTGTTCCACTGTGAATGTGTCCCCACACATACTCCAACGCCCCACTTGTGTGAATAAACGAGATGACATGAATCAAGCTCTAGGATTGTGAGGGGTCTTTTTGTGTCACAATTATGTGAGCAAGCGTCCGCACACATTTGTGAGCTGATATAAGGGACACCAAAATGGGATTCAAAACTCCTGATCCAGGGATATAAGGGCTTAAAATGTGAAGACAGCAGTGTTCTTTAAATTTCCACATATTCAACGATTTCAATATGACATTTATTGGATCTGAATACCCCACCCCATGTTGGCTTTTACGACGTCATCACATAACAGAAACGTCACACTCAGCGTCAGCTAGTGACACACTATCGACCTTCTACATACAAGAAAGTTCCCATCAGTTCTTCCAAAAAGCTTGACTCAGACTCAGAGGCCACTGAGAGGCCAGGGAAGCCTCCTGTAACTCTCCATCAGTCCGTCTCTATTTGTTGTATCAACCAGCAGTAATGTTGCTTCCTACTGACTCCAGTTACGGCTGAAAATCTGGCCCCTATCCAATTCCCAGGCCGAATTGCCGCTGGTGTCCTCTCGGGTCTGGGGAACTCTGGGAAGCCCTGAAGGGCAGTGGGAAGGTTGCGACCCCCGAGGACCTTTCGGCCCAGTCCCAGAGTGACGGTCTCACAGCAGGACTAATGTCACATATCCACAGAAAAACAAGACGTCGGACAAATGTGACGGCAGCAACTGTATCTGATGGATGACAGCATGAGTCTGCGCATCCTTTAACTTTGGAACAACATGTGAACCTTTTCCAGTATATTTGATTTTTACCATCAGATTTTGTAACTCAAGTTATAAATAAGGGACTCAATAAAGTTTCTCTGACATGCAGAGCTTATGACAAGCCAACTGTTTACATGCAGTTATCTGTTTGCTACATTTTGCATCCTAACTTGTGCCATTCAAGATTAAACTTGCATTAACAGCTACTTAAACTCCACAACTTATTATATGACATAAATCTAATACTGACATTATTCCTATTTTCTTAAGCGCACAGTTGTTTGTGATTCTGCTCCAGGGTGTAAGACGTCATGAACCAGCAACTAATTGCAAGTTGAAGCCAAGACCAAAGAAATATTTTGGCCGGAGAAACCTGTGTGATGCAATTTATAAAGAAAGACAACATGTTCCTTTGTGTCCATTAACTTTCAGATTACTTAACTAATTAATTAATTAATATAAAATTACCCTAAATACTGATGTTCAAACAAAGATGTTAGTTATGGTTTAACCAAAAGGAAATATTAAAATAAAAAGAAAAGTTCAAATTATGACATTATGACACCTCCACAAATTAAGTTGAGAATATGGTGAGAGACCAAAGAAGGTTTCATAATGGAAAAATGACAGCTCTACATAACTGTGTCATTATACACTCTGGCTGGATGAACAAGTACCAGGTTGAAATGTGGGGTGAGGACATAGACAGACAAGGAAATAAATAAAAAATAAGGAAATAAATAAAAAACTAATCTCCACTGACTGAAGTTTGCATTGTGACATGCTACATTTTATTTCTCCTTAATTAATTGTTAATGTTTGTTTGTATACGGTTAAGCACAGATGACACATTTGGATCTACAATAATTTTCATTTAGCTGAAAAAATGTTTTTTTGTTACTGGAAATGGGAATGGTGTCTCTTAATAGACAACGGAACAAAGTAAAAGGAGCATCAATTTTGAAAATAAAACCATGTCATTTGCATTTGATCAAAAAACGCTTGTCAAAAATGAAGATTGAGTGAGTCTTATTGGCGGTGTAGTAAACAAATCGTTGTTAGAATTGATAAAAAGCGTTTGGATGATTTTGTTGCTTTTTCATTGATGCTGATTCACTGATTTATCTTTGGCGATGAACTCCATGTTTTTCCAATAACATATTATTACCTAAATTTGAATTTTTACTCTACAACAACATCATCAACATGACGTACTTACGTTTTTGTTTGGACTTAGCTGTAATGTTTCTCTTTGTTTCTTCATTACTATCCTGTTAATGCAGTTTTAGAAAATGCTGAAAACTAAAACAAGAAGAAAGTTTAAAATGTTGTACGTTGTATTTGCAAACATCAATGGATGGATGGATAAAATAATGGATTGATGAATAGATGGCTGGATAATTTACTATGAAACACTATCTCTCTGTATCTATTCCATAATTTTTATGGCTTCTAAAAGTCGGGCAATAATGGCTCGGTCAGTTCCAGCATTGTAACTCAGGCCTTTATCCTCTCCAAGATTTCCTTTCTGTGGATGTCTACTGACGTAATTCCTCTCAGGAAAACCCTTGACCAGAGCTGATCCTTTTTTAAAATTATTTATCAAAGGATTCCTGCCATTATTCAGCCTCTCATGTCCTCTCTTCTCTGTTCCACGGACAGCACTGTGAGCTACAGTACCTGCAGAAAGGGGACACAAACAGGAGAAGCAATGCGAGTGCTGTTATTGCACCACAGTGGGGAAAAAACGCACATTCCAGGAAATCTCCTGCTTCCTGCCCTCAGCCTCCTGACTCCAGCGAGGCTGCTGTCCTCATACCTGACTGGATGTGGGGCCTTTTTGCTGGCCTGTATAGCAAAGTCATAAAAGTCAACCAATGATGGGAATGAAGGGGGATCTAAAAAATGCTGAGAGCTGATAATACAAACAAAAGTGAGCAAACACCAAAACAAAGAAAGTAACTAGGAGAATCCTGAGCTGTGTTTCTAACATCTCCGTTGCTAGAGAAGATAAGGGGGTCACGCATCAGACAAAGCGCAGTACACTGCATTATCACTTTGAGAGTGAGAGGCGAAGGAGTTCACAGCTCAGAGAGAAACTGAGAAGAACCACACTGACCGGAAGACAAGTGTGACGCAACCGGACAATTTTTTCCTGCTGTTTAGAGAACAAGTTATTCCTTAATTTCAAACAGGAGTGAACTCTGTAAGAGAGAACGGGAGTATCTTGTCAGTTGAAATCTTCCATTGGAGCACAATCCTGATTGATCTCAAGATGGTGTATGCTGCTGAAATAATCCCCTTTAAACCCTGTGCGTGTGTGCAAAAGAAAATGCTTAATGCTTTTGCTCTCGGGCGACTGTTTGTGTGTGGTTGATGGCTTTGGGTTTCTAAGGCATGCCTCCCAGTAGAGGGCAGAGTTTGTAAACCACTGGGTTTATACAGACTCAGCAGAGATTTTAGTAGAAGCAGGCCAGTAAGGGAGAGAAAAACAACAGTTGAGTTATAATTTAGTTTCTGAATATGTTTTGACTACCTAAACCTTAAGAAAAAGACGATTAAAGCTGAAGTGGATTATTTAAGAGTAGGCAATAGGTGGGCATGTGAGCAGATCTAAAAAAAACTAAAAACTAAAAAAACACAGCAAATTAAAAGATGTGACTATCTGGATTTACATTCGTCTTTTTTCCCTTTTCTGTTTCGGTCTCAGTCAAATAAACCTTTTGTCTAAGCAGCGGTTGCATTAAAGCTCTGTCTGCGTCTCTCCTCTACACTGTCATGTTTCTCTTACTCCCCTTAGATCTTTTGTCCAGGGTGTTGTTGAGCTGTCTCTGCTTGGATGACATCATTCTTTTCCAGTAAAGTCCAAAGCTCCACAAACCCCCACCACACCACCCACCCACCCTCTGTCCCTCCCTCTCCTGCTCCTCTTCCAAGCTCAAAATGCAAGTGGTCTTAGAGAAAAAATGTTAAGTCCAGGTGCTGCATTATCCGTAAAGCTGCCAAATAAGGTTGAACTGACAGAAAACTGTAAGAAAACATTTTTTTCTTTAGAGTCTGCATATACCTAAAAACAAAAGAATGCAAGGATAATTCAGATGTTGTCTCTGGGGAAAACTTTAGTCATAGTTTTTATATTTGGAGGAATTAAAAGAAAAAAATCTAAACAGTTCCAAAAAACCCTTCCCCCGCCTGCCCTTAAGCTTTGACCCCCCCTGAATCTAAGCCCTGTTGAGCCTGGAGTGAATCGGCCTGAACTGGCTTGGATGCCTGTCTGCCTGACCCCGTCAGCTAATGAGAGCCGGACCATCTGTTGCCCAGCAGCTAGATTGATCCCTGAAGTTGTCACATACGCAACAAAAACAACGTGCAGCGTCGACCAAAATTTAACAGCATATAAAAACTGCCTAAATATAACTGAAACACATTTGTGCTGCACTTCCTTGTGTTGTTCTGTGTGCATCCTTTTACGACTCGGGGACTGCTTTTATTCTGCTGACATGGGGACTGAGTGAATGCTGACCACTCACATTAAAAAGCGCACATCACAAGTCCTTGGCATAAAAAAAACCCAAAACATGGCAGTGGCAGCTTGATCCCAGTCATGTGTCCTGGCTGAGGCTGCATGTGCCGCCCGAGCGGGAAAAGAGAGAATTAAGTGTGTACATGTGTTTGGCCGGGGATGCCTTGCCATAAATCCCCCTCCCCTCCACTCCCCCTCATCCTAGCAAACACAGAAGCACACACAGATCCTTTAATGTAGCTATCACACACACCCCTGACCTCCACAAGAACACAAAATAATAAACATCTGAATCCATTTAATCTCAATATGAATGCAGATGTTCTGTGGAAGCCTCAGAGGTTTATTAGAGTCCATTAGGGACACCAAGATCACCCTGAGGCACCAAAAACACACAAAACAGAGTGGTGGAAGCATTATGCTGTGTGAATGCCTTTTCTCAAGATAGACAGGCACGCTGGTCAAAGCTGACTGGAAGACAGATGGAGCCAAACACATTTGTTCACCTGCCAGCAGAAATCAGCACTGAATAAACAAAGCAGATGCTTATATCAAAGGATACTAAGTAAAACAGATCTGCGAATACAACAAGGAATCTGAGGCAAAACGTAAAAAAAATGATATGTTGTCTATCTAAAGATATTTTACTAAAAATGTTTGGAAAACTTAATGTGCATAAATAGTTTTGCTTAATGTTTTCAGTAAGACTTGTGTTTCTACACAGTCTTGACAGTTGTTTTGTTTTCGCAGCATCAAAACTTAGGAACATCCAGGTCAAGGGTTGCGAAAACTAGTCGCATCTGGATGAATGAAATCCTTGGAAGTGTCGAAATCGTCGTCAAGTCCTCAAAACACATGACACTCGAAAAGAGCCAGAACATCGGAACTGGAAACACTGAGACGTCACAAAGCGTCAGTATGAAACGTGCTCTTCCCGGCGCAAGAAGACAGAAAAGAGGAAGAAGGAGCGCTAACTCAGCTCTCTTGCTTTCTTTCAATGGAAAACTCGGAATCATCAAAATTCTCGGTCACCCCCCCATGTTCTTGTTTCCCAGTTTTCTTTGTATGAAGCAACTTCTGTGTTTCCATCAACAGGCCAGCTGAGGTTATTGAACTGCCCTGCAGGGTGTTATACCCCAAAAGCCCTGAGAGGAAGAGGATATTCCCTCCGCTTGAGCGTTTATTGATGGGCTTGCAGTTTAATTACATTTCCCTCTAACTGTGTAGTGAAAAACAACATCTAAGACTCTAAAAGAAAGTGTTATATTTGAGTCTACGGAGTGATGTGTCTAGTGTAAATTGGGTAAGTACCATATTATAAGAAGTCCCTGTGCTTTTATTTTAAAAAACCATTAGGGAGCTTTTCTTGTGGACAAATGTGTCCACTAGCCTGTTTGAACTCACATGTCTTCTGATAATGACTGACACCTCAGCACTCTTCCCCCGTCTGTGACCTGAACTGTGGACTTGACAGTTTTCTCCAGCGGCACAGTACAGAGATTACAGAGAGGAAATAAGTCTTAGTCACTGACTCTCTCACTAGCACAGTTTCATAACCTACTGCAAGGAGGCAAAGGTAAGACAGGAGGGTGACAAACACCTGACACCTGTAAAGTCATGCTCTGAGGACGGAGGATGAACTCGTAATGTGTCCTTAAAAAAATATCTGTCCATTTGGTAAAAATAGAGATGCTTGAATTATTTTTCAAATAGCGCCAATGCATTGGTGGTTACTGTGAGTTTGTTATACCACAAATACCGCCGTTGCATCCTTACATAACTTTATGGAAAAGTATTTAACCGCCTTGATAATCATGTTGTCTTCCTGTCATTCCAGCTGAGAGGGCGATCATAAGTCAACATTGTAAAAACAGTCACAAGGAAGAGCCCCATACAAACAGAGCTCATGCAAGTAATCTGAGCCGTTGGAAAGGGTCGGCCTGCTAACCTCCACTCTCCTTAACCCCCTAAAAACAATTGGAGGAAGCACTGCTGTGTGATGGGGCCACAGTTTGGCCAGGATGTCAGACAGGCAGCAAGGAGGATGACCCAGCAAACTCAAAAACACATATATGGGACACAGTGAGATTGCGTTTCTATTCAAATCAAATAAATGCGGAAAGAACTACAGATTTAGGGATACTATTATTTAGCATTTCAAATTGATCAAACGGATTTAAAAACCAAAGTTTCAGGTGTAAAAGAGAGCTGAACTGTGAGACTGGTAATCCTGACGATGCAGGAACATTTCCAACCTGCTATGACAACCAATGATTTGCCGTAAGTGTCTACTCTCTGAGCAGTCATCTGTAAGGAAATGTGGTTACGTGACTCCAATAAATAATGGCTGCAAGAAGGAGGTTAGTTAGAGTTATGTTGAATTGACCCACATAGTAATCAGATTAAAATACTGCATAAAAACAACATTTTCTGATTATGCTACATGTATTAATGAGGTTTGAGCCTTTTTATAACCATTTATCACCATTAACTTGATGGTACCAAAAAGCTCATACACTAGATATTAAGTACTGTACATGGATGTTAAAATAAGCAAGGACGTAGGAAATCAGAAAGATGAGATGTTAATATGTAGATGACGAATGGGAGTAACATTTGGCAAACTCTGGTTTAGTTTAGTTTTTTTTTTTTTCTTGGAAATTGTTCAAATCTAAAGTTAATACAACTGACCTAAATTAAAAATGCATTGCAACAGATACCACCTACTCGACTGTCGATGCTTATACGGATGGTTACATTCACTTAAGCATATATAAATTCACTTACAGATTCACCCTGTTTTGTAAGATGAAAGAATCACCACAAATAAAGACGAGTTGTATTTTGTTGAACATTTTTCAGTCTAAGACATTTTCAGTTAATCCTAATCATTTTCCCATGAAGACACTAAAACACATTTAATTTTCAACTACCATCATCGTTAAAACACATGTTGTCTGAAGCAGTGGGGATCTTCTTGTAGAATTGAAAACGTTGTTTTTCTAAGAATCAAATAAAACTCAAAAAAAGTTCATTACCTTATTTTTATCTGTAGTTAAACCTAAAAACTCATAGGAGAAACATTAAAGACCTTTTTCAGATTTCAGTCTCTCCACTGGGAAACAGAGTGTGTTCAGGCAAACCATTTTCACACCACATCTCTGAATGTAGTTTTTCTGAGGGATAAAAACAAAACATGCAGGGTAGTTTTAAAAGTAGCACAAGCGTCACTTGTGTTATATGTAACTATGAATTAGAACAAAAAATTGGATTTTGGTGTAACTCCGCAAGACATGACTTTTAAAATAGACAATATTCCTTCCCATAGGATAAGGATTGGATTTGTTTTTTTATGCTTTTTTATTTTTCTTGTTTTTCACATCACTGTCCTTCACCTTCTTAAAGTCACAAAGCATCTGTAATCAAACAGACCTTGGAGAAGTTATAAACACCACCGATGTCTCTGACCTTCACAGCATATCTTTACATGCTTACAATTCCAACCTCATTCCCCCCCCAGATATTTCTTTACTGCTCAAACGTTCTAGGAAATTTCCATCATATTCCCCATCTCTATTTAAAGAAAAGCAATAAAAAGCATCCTCATGTGTAACGCTTCCCACATTCCAAGTAACTATTGTTTAAGGAGACAGGAAGTACTTGTGCTTTCCAATGAATGAAAACAAGACCTCAATAGACACAATTATTCTGGTTTACATGGATAACAGGTGCTGTACTGACCCAGTGGTGAGGGCTGCTATCCGGGGAGCGAGGCTGGTACCTCTGCAGAGTGACGCCCCCCTCCCCCTCCAGCAGTAAGGTGCTATCCAGGTCTGGGCAGTGGTTTAGCTGGGCACTGATGGGCAAAGACAGTAGGGTAGCCAGAGGGCAATGTGAGATCATGGCAGCCACCTGAATCAGCGGCAGGGATGACAGGGATGGCAGGACATACTTCAGTCTTCACGGCAGAGCGGAACAAGCTGTGGTCTTCACTTGTTGCTGATCAGGACGAAGAAGATACAACCCCTTTAGGACCAACAAGTTGCTTGCCAGATATTGTCCTCCTCTAAGAGTATCTGCTGATGAATGGCAAGGGGTCTCCAAGGCTGTCAAACTTCCCTTCTCCGTCTTGCTCTCTTCTATTTTCTTCTCAGTTTCAGTTCGGCATGCCAACAGCTCCAAACCACATGAGTGATTAAAGTCTATTGTCTCTATTTTCTTTTTTACCTCCTGCATTCATCACAAGAGGAGGAGGAGTTAACTCCGTGGCCCTGCCTCCGCTGCCTTAAAAACACCGCCTAGGCACCGAAGAGAGTTTGAATGTGAAGGGGAAAAAAAGCAAAGAATGACAGGAAAGCTGGGATAGAGGGAAGGATGTTAGGGGAGAGTTTCTAAGAATGAACAACAATGGCAACTACTTTAAAAAAAGAGTTTGCTCAGTTTTCACTGAAGAAATTTTTAGCCACCCAGCAAAGTTTAGCAAAATGAAAGTATCTGGGATCTGTTTACATACTATGTTGTGGGAAAATCTGCCCATAATTTGCTGAGTTTACCTGATGTTGTAGCTGGGATAAAAGCTTTGAGGCGTTAACGTGAAGTTCTTAATTTATTTAGAGTCTGATTAGCAGCACAGCTTTGTGGCAGCCAAACGTCAAACTTCTTGAAAAGTGTCAGGAGCATGGAAAAAAAGAGAAAATTTTGCACATGAATTTATAGTTGCTTTAGTGTCTCGTGGAGTTTTTTTTCATGTGTGGACCTTATGGAGACTTTGCTCTCTTTTTTAAATTCTTTTTCAGTCATTGACCTGAACCGCTGCGAAAACTCACGTGTTGTGCAGTAACGCAACTTCGACAGATACTTGTCTAACTTTAGTGATTTTTCTGTGGCTGTTTATTTACCATAGAAAAACAGGAAGGGAGTTTTGTCTTTATACTAAAGCTGTCAATTGTAGGAAGCAACTTTCATCATACCCTGTACAACTTTAACTGGTGATTCCACCATGTGTTTAAGTGTTTGTGTGAGAGATTCAGAGCTGTGCCTGGTCCCAGATAATCCTCTTTTCTGTGTTTTACACTTGGCTGGTTCTTAATACTGCGCTGAACTTGAGTCCTCTCACACACAAAACGATATTAAAGCTACACTTACTTTCAAGAGATGTTGTATTTTTATATGTAAATATTTTTGCTGAGACTTGCCAAATCTATCATATAACAAAAGTGGTTTATGAAGAATAAACTTTTGCCTCAAATCCTTTAAATCATGCAAACTGAGTCTGGGAGTTCTTACAAAATTCATTCAAGACTCTTCTTCAAAGCAAATATCTGCAATTTTTTCATTTTAGTGACAGTTTAGCAAAAACATTGTTTCATTTGGCTTATTTGCTATTAGATTAAAAAATGTCCTACACCACATTGGTTAATGTTTGCTGCTATTTATTTTCAAGAATTCAATATTCATAATACTACGTGGCTTATTCACAAGATTGTTATGACGTTTAGATTACAACAAGCCAAATGATTGCAGGACTCAGTTTAAGGTTGTTTATTGAATACAGAATAGATGTTGTAAAAACAAAGGCCGATCCAAAAAACGTGCAAAGCAGCGACAGAACCTAGAGAAGCACGTTTGACATCAGAGAGTTATAATAAAGAGATAATGATTACTGAATTGAGAAAGAGATGAGTAATTTTTGCCATACAAAGAAAGGAACTACGTTAAAACTATTTACTATTAGAATATATACTTAAGGAAACACAGAGGTCAAGCAAAGTCATTAAACACAGGAAAACAATAAACATAATCAAACACTATAGTAACCTAAATAGGCAGAAATGATACATTAGAAATTTAGAAAGCAGAGCCGTCCCCAGAACAAAACCGGCCTTCTTCATCTGGTTGTTGAGCCTTTCTGGGTCACAGGCTCTGATGCTGCTCACAGTGAGATTTGCATGTATCTTCCTTAATTGAACGGTGTAAATTATGTTGTCTTTCCTGTTTTTAAGTGTGCCTGAGAAATAGAGATCACAGTACTTTCTGTAGAAAATACTTTTTAAGGTTTTAACATAATATTTTAACGGTTTGTAAGTCAAGCGATTCCTCTGTTATTTTGTGCAACACAATTATGCCACTTTAAGCATCAAGGAATTGCTCATCTTGGATTATTTCATACTTTATATAAGCAGTCTTTTTACTACAACTGAGATTTCCTGTAGATATATATATATATATGAGTCACAAATTTTATGTGACTCAGTCTGGCAAAATTCCTCGGTATACACGTTACTCATAAATCTAATAAGGCTCTAGCTAAATTATGCTTTGATTTAGCAGTGATTCAAGCGTTTGAGATCTAGGTCGAAAAAATATACAGCATTAAAAATGCCTCTCCAATCAAACCGGATAAATCAAGCTCTGCTAAAATGCCCCTGAAGGAGAGAGTGACACTTTTCGGCACGACTCTGCGTGTTCCTGGGTTGAGAGATGGAAGTGAAAGAGAACATCATATGCAGCACGATTGAGCAAACACGCTGCCTGGATGGACTTCCAGAGAAGCTCCCGCTCCCGCTTCTTACGTAGATTCCTCTGCATTGCTGCTAGTTTCCGTTTCTGAAAATTTGACTTCATGTTATACAGCGTAATGGTCTGAACTCCAGCAGCAGATTTACTATAGTATATCTGCTTTAAAAATACCTTATGTTGCTGACATCTTTTCTGATGCTGTTTTGTATTTTACCATGTTCCTGGATTTGGTACATTCATGGAAATGTCTTGGTTAAAAAAAAGTAGTAAGTGTATTATGGTTAGGCAAAAAAAAAATATTTATTTAGAAAAGGGCTTCTGGAAAACAGAGGGAATTTGTTTACAGTATTAAAAAATCTTTGGTATTAGGACTTTCTGTTTTAATTAAGGGTTAAACAGATCCACAGTGGCTTACCGCAGCAGTAGAATCCCTTTAACAGTTTTACACTCGTTATATTTCATAGGGGTTTGTTTGTAAAAGCCAAATCCAGATTAGAAAATACTAGTTTCTTTTTTGTTTTGCTGTTGTTGTTTTTTTACAAAGATAAACCTGAAAAGTATGTCATTTATTTGCTTTCAGATCTTTCATGGCAATCTAATTTAAAAAGTGGTCATTGGTGTCAGTAAAGAGAGTCCATCTGTGTGTTACTTAATCTCTCTATAAATATAGTTGTTGTTTAAAAGGCCTGATGAGTTTGTTAGAGAATATTAGAGACCAAACATAATTATAAAGGCAAATACATTAGAGAAACCAGGGAGGAAGTTGTCATAAACATATTAGAAGGTTTTCAACTGAGAGAGCTGTGGTCAATACAACATATATAAAAGGAGAAATAAAACTGTAACTACAAAACTAATATGTTCTACCAGAGCAAAGATAGTATTAATCAGGGAAGCAGCTAAGAGGTCAATGTTAACTCTGGAGGAGGTACAGAGTTCCATAGCTTAAGTGGAGGAACTTGCAGACATGAGAAATGTTAGTTATGTGTTTCACAAAGTGGCAAGTAATGTGAAAAAAGACGTAGCGAATAAAAAACGAGATGTTTAGGTTAGGAAAGAACAACATTGATCTCTTTGACCAAATCTAGGCTTAAATTCAAATTTTTCATTTATAGAAACCTTTTTAAAACCCTGCATCATTTCTTTACCCACTTCACTATTATGTAGTACATGTTGTGTTTGTCAGTCACATATAATCCCTATAAAATAAACTGTAAGATCTGGTTATACTGCCATAAATCGAGAAAGAAAATCAATAGGTTAACTGCAGTTGCTGCCTCTACAAATAATATCCAACAATTTAGGCTATGGCAATATAACAAAACTATTAAACTGATGGTCAACAGTTTTGCGTGTCAAAGAGTTTTAAGGTGCAGCCCTTGTTAAATAAAACTGCAAGCTCAGTTTGCTAAAGTGCTTTTTTTTTTTTAAATAGGATGGTTACGTGTCACTTTACACCACTAAAAACCACATGACATTAGGTCAAAAAACATGTGGCGATATATAATTTTGTTATGTTTTAGGTTATAAAAAGCAAAACAATTTATGTAATCATGCAGCAGTGTCATAACTCCTTGCTGCTCTCTGGTGGTCACCAACAGGAATTCAAATTAGAAGCTCTCCAATTTGGTTTATCTAAATGACCACCAAACCTAAAGTCTTTAAGATTTCTTTAAAACTGTTGGGATCGAAATATTTTGAAAGCCGTGTAGTCTGGATCTATGCTGTTGCTTAAGCGCACACACCCAGTCCTTTAATAGATGTCTGAGAAGATCCTGTTGATGATGAGTAACTCACTGATGAGTTACTTATTATCAGTATAAGGAAGAGGACACAGATAGGGAGAACAAACACTCTCTTTTTACCACAATTAAGAGAGAACCGAAAACAAGGGGAGCAGTGGAAGCTAGGGAGGATGTGTTTGTTTCTCCATATCCTTCTCCTTTTGGTCAATAAATCATTTTTAACGCATGTGTATGTGAGGCCTGGAATGATGACCTTTTTTTTGCATTTTCACAAAGTCAAACTGAAAATATTTAAAAAACCTGAGACCTTATTTCTTCAGTGTCTGAAAAGGCACTTCTGTTTTGAACATCGCAACAATGCTTGGTACACTTGACAATTCCAATAAAATAAATGTATTGAAAACTATTTTCACTTCACTTTTTTAAGCTGATCAGTTTTGGTAAATTGTTTAGCTTGACTTTATGTTTCTCTGGATGGCTGCACAGTGTTGGAGATGTTTGCACTATTGCCTTGTAGCAAGAAGGTCCTAGAGTCTTATTGCATTTTCTGCATAGAGTTTGCATGTCTCTATGTTGTCCAGTCAGGGACCGCCAAACTGTCCGGTTTGAACCTCTTGCCCATTGGCTGCTAGAAATCCTTACCTGCCTCCTTGCATGGAGAAGTAAATACACATAAATGATGGATTTTTTTTATCATCCAAATCCTGACACTTTGCACAATGACCAGTGATTTTAGTGTGTGATTTTGTTAGATGAGATAAGAATTGACTTTTTTTTAAACCCCCTCTAAGTGTTGTGTTGCTGTCTAACAAAAGATGAAAATGTGAAATAGCGAATAATCCCTGTTGTTAAGTATGGCAGAAGACCTGTAATGTCCTGGGCTTCTAAAGTCTCTGGTAACCTTTTAGGAGTGCGTGTTTAACATTAACTCTTTGAAACACCTGCACAGTGAAAATACATCTCTCAGACTCAAAAATTATCCAGAGCATACGGCTAGACACAAGGTTAAATTTCTTCTAGAAACTTGTGGGTTGAGCAATAGAAAAGATAAATTTAGAATGATGTTAGGATTCTGGATAATCTGGAGAGATTGTCCTAAAAGAAAAGTCAAAGATCCATCCCTGTGTACGTTCCAACCACATAAAAGATTATAGGACACTTTCCTAAATTAGTTATTTGCTTCTGATACAGCAATACCAGATACATTTATTCTAATGCTTTTTCACATCTTCAGTCAATATGGTTGGCAGGCTAAATTTGAATTTATTCCCAACTCGTGAACAGGGAAAATAAGATGGTCTCACATCAGCACCGTTTCTTACATCTTCACGGCCGAACACATAATCGCTGAGTCATTTCACCCGCTTAGAAAACTTTTTCACTTTGGAATATAAAGACTCAGCATTTTTAACATCTTTTACACAAATGTTGTCCTTGCTTCTTGCTTTCAGTTACGCGTTTGCATGCCTGTTCCTATGCAAGTGCATAAACTGAATAATCTACAAAAACCTGCAAAATGATGGGATAAATCAGGATTTCTTAAATACATGGATCATTGTTGTAAAAAACCTGCAGCGCCTGCTGCTTAAACACAAATTATTCTAATGTATACATTTAAATTATATTCTGGTGTCTGAGTAGTGTTTCTCACAGACAAAAGTTCAAGATAACCTGAAACAAAAGACAACAATTTCCAAATAAATTTATACAGCGTGCATTTTATTTACCCCTCTGAAGTCTCAGACTTCCCATGAACATAGCATGCAACATAATAAATGTTGCATGTTTGAGTAGTGTTATAGGAGTATTTGTTTGTAAATTACTGATATTTGTAAATTGAGTGAATAAACTTGAGTGAGTGAGTAATTTAAGGAATTTAAGGGTTAATTTTTTTAAACTGCATTATTTCCCCAACTTACATTTAACACAAAATAATATAAGGCATGATAATATTTATGTATAATTAGGTCCTCAAAAGAGGGAAAATAAACTAGACTATGCATTTTTATATAGTATAATACCATATATATTATGTAATTCTATCAGTCACAAACATTAGCATTAAACCAAACAAGATTACAGAAGATGTAAAGTTTTATTTTGTGTGTGTGCATGTGTGTGTGTGTGTGGGGGGGGGGGGGGGGAGGTTTATATTTATATATTTTATGATTTTAGAATAATTAAGAAAAAAATCGAATTCAATAAAAAAGAATCCCAGGTGACAGAGAGATTGTGGAAAACTGAGCACTAATAATAAATTACAAGTGGAACTTATCAAGGGAAAGAGCAGACAGACCAGATCCAGGGACACTGACTGAGTAACAGAAGAATCCAGCAAGGAATAAAAGGAGTGAGCTTTTAATAGTGAGGCAGATACTGAAGGAACCATATGATCGAATGAGAGGTGATGAGCAACAACTGTGGGAAAAAATTAAAGCATGGAAACTGATGGAGGTGGACTGATTACCACAAAGGAGCAGTAGTAATACCCAAAGAAATAAAACCCAAAGAGGAAAAGATGAACAATAATTTTAAATTTAACTAAATCCAAATGAACAGGATCACAAGGACACTAAAGTAATAGACTAAACACAAATGACTGTACTCATGTAGCAACAACTCTCTAACAATATGGTGAGGATTTATAGAGCCAAAAAGCACAACAAGGAAATAATCAAAACACTAACAGAAATTAAACTGAAAAGTCGAACTTTGATGAAATTATACATTTAATTATTTCATACATTTTCAAATCACAGATGATAAAGAAAAGTATTTTTGTTTTTGTTTTTACCTCAGCAATATTGAGAAGTAAAGTATCAACCTGCTAACATAATTTTGGTTTATTACCCTCTTGTTCTGTGCATGAAGGAGAACTCCCTTTTTACTGCATGCTGAATGCATCACATGAATACAAGTCATTCCTTGTGCATGCACATCGCTGGTGGTGATATCAGAGCGATATAAATTTACTGCTGCATGCTAGAACATAAAAACCTTAGCTAATTAAAATGTTGCTGCTTGTGTATTCTTCCGGAATTTCAACGAAGTCCCCTGTAAAACACCAGCCATCCTTGACAAGAACACAGGAAGAGATGAAACATAAAAGTGATTAGTTTCTGTATTAACAGCGATAATGATAAAATTGTTGCTCAAAGGTTGCAGCTGAGGAGAAGGAGATTCCATAGGTGCTTTACATAACATGAGTTTATTATTAAGAAGACATTAAATAAGAAGTTAAATTTATAAATGCAAAGCTTTTGTCTTGATGAGATATTATATAATAATATTAGTTATTTTTAAGCCTATTACTCCCATATGCCCTGCAACCAGTGGCTACATTTCGTATTTAAATCCTCAGTGAAGCCTCCTTAGAGAAAAGTAAATTTTCATTAAATTTATCTTTTATCATGCCAAAGCATCTCAAGGTCAGATGAGGTATAAAGTGCCTGTAGCCAGTTCTGGGTCTTCCCTGGGGGTTTCCTTCCTGTGGGACACGCCTTGGAAAACCCCCAAAAGTCATCTTGATCAGAATTATAATATTATGATAAAAATTACATGAAAAAAAGTCTATATTAGAAATTATTTTTGTATATATTGGATTGAATCGGCTTGCAAATAATTGGTTTTAAATCACGTTGGAACTAATTAGATTAATTTGAAATGAATTTAAAATGATTGAAATGGATACATTCTAAAACTATTTATCCTGTAAAGTTTACAATAGTTAATCTTAAACAAGAAATAAATGTTATCTATTTTTTAAACACAATTTCAGTACACCTTGTAATGTGCAACTAAAGCTGCACGCAGTGAAGTTTTCATCTTTTGCCCACAGATGGCAGCACGTGACAAAAAAATAGTTATTTTAATCAGGCATTGAAAATGTACAAAGTTCTCAGTTTATTGTCTATTTATTTGTTTGAATTCGAAAAGTCCTTAAAAGCAAGATTTAATTACACAACAACATGGAAGCAAAAAGAGGGGGGACAGTTAATATACTTACAACAAAAGTTAACAGGTTATTTGACTAAACAAGAAAACAGTTCATGATATTGAAAGAATCCGACAGAAGTTTTTTGCCCCTAATTCCACTTTAGCTGAACGCATTCAATAAATCAATTGAAGCACTCTCTTTCTCTCTTATTCTGCCCCTATAAAGACAATTGCAAAAGTATTCACAACACAATTAGGGGTATCAAGTAATACAAATACAGTCATAACTTCACTGTTTGTTATTTTGTTGTTTCTGTTAAAATTAATCCCGTTAATCCAATTTCTTTGTAATTCTACATTTTTATACCTAATGCCTGTAGGCTACACTGTGAGTGGTTGAAAACCACAGTTAAATCTTGGCCAATAATTCTCAAAGCTATTCTGATTCATCTTTTCTTCTATACAGTATAAGCATTGTAAAATACCAAGTATTTGGTTGTAACGTCACAGTTCAGGGTGCTTGAGAGCTTTAAGTGTGACCCCTTCTTCTCCCAGTTGTGGGTCTTTGCTCTCCTTGCAGCTTCACCGTCTACCGTTGGGTTCCGCAGCAGACGGGAATCATAAAACTGACACATTTTTCACAGAACTGGTGAACACCAGGAGGTAAAGACGCATTGTCCTTGTACACGACTGCGCTTCAAAACCTTAAATTAACAGCGAGGCCCAAGCTTCTGTTGTGTTCTACCAACACCTGTGTAGTGTCTCCATTATAGGAGATCTCAGGAGGTCATGGAAAAATTTGCTTGTTCTAACAACAACACACAAAAGTTAATGACTATTTTTACCCAGCAGAGAAGAAAAAATAATGGGTTTGCTTGATTTGTTTTGTGAGCTTTAATCTGGGTGAGGGATTTTCTTTTGTTTACAGCACCTAAATACTACGCCATGTCAGTACATCAATCACCCAAGAGAGTGTAAAAGACAGATAACATCAACTAGTTTGGTTTGCAGAAACTGAGGAAGCTATTTTATTGCTTCAGCTCAGCAGCATAACCCGACATAGATGAGAAATATTAACAAGCAGGACCAGCCTGCTATGTAAGATCCTCCTTCTGCTGCAACAAAAACTTTGAGCCATGAATGCATTCCCTAATGCCTGGCTGCTTGGCAAGAAGCGGTTCCATATTTAGATTTTTTTCAGTTTGCATGACATCATCTGAACATGTGTGATAAAATATCCCTGGGAAACAAAACGTAAGCCTCTCTCCTCCCACATGGAAGAAAATGAATACGCACCAGAGAGGAAACCTAAACATAAACACAGTAGAGATGTTGATGCACAGCTTTATGAAAACATAAGTTTTTGCTCAGCTCTAAGTTGCTTTTCTTCCGTCGCAGTCTGTGAGATGACTTGCTCTGTTTAAATTCATCTTAATGAAACACAAAACTCACAAAATAACTTTTTTTTTTTTCTTTTCGCGTCCTGTAAATGTTTTTAGCCGACTTCCATGTGATAAGTTTTCAGGCCAGAGTCGGGTCCACACATGCGTTGAGGAGACACATGGAGAATAAATATAGTTCTTCAGTAAAAGCCGTGCTGGCCCTCGTCCCGTCCTCAGGTCAGCAGATACAACGTTCATCTAATTTCTGCTTTAATCCACCTGTTTAGTTTTTTTTATTGCTGTGAAAGCTTGTACAGTGTATCAGCACAGTTTTTTTGCTTTTTTTCAAGTGCGTGTTTGTAGGGACATTCAGAGAGTCTCTGCTTCGTCCTCATCAGAGCTCGTCGCGTGAGCCCCGTGCAGCCGGAGGCGGCGAGTCTCCAGTGACGCTGTTCTGGGCCACGGACCCGATGCGGCCCTGCTGGGCCGTTTTGCGGGCGTGTTGCCGGTCCCAGTCTGTGGCGACGGCCTCGTCATCCCAGATGGTGGAGGTCTCGGTGTCGCTGATGTAGCCGGGCTCTCCAGTGTAATGCGTGGGGTAGAGCAGCAGCGGCTCAACCGAGAAGGCCTTCAGGTCCCGCGGCTCAAAATGGGACATGAACTGAACGCTGAGGAGAGCGAGATAGAAACAACGAGAATGAGATGTATTCCTGATATAAATGTATTATCAATTTCAATTTAATTAATCAAGTATAAAAAGACACGTTTTGAATATTTACTTTTCCCAAAACTCTCTTATGAGCCTAAATGATGAACAGGGACTTTCTTTACCTACATTTTTAAGAGGATTTTATGATAATGTTTGCAACAATTTACTTTTTAAGATAATGTTAGTGTCTGGTCAGCAGATGACAGATGTTAGGACAACACATGAAGTCAAACTTTGAATAGAAATCAAATTTGTTGTTGTTTTTTTCCAGGAAAACTACAAAAAAATACTTTTTTTATTGCTTAATTTTAATGTTATTGTTTTTGCTGGTCATTAAAAAAAAAGCTACACCCGCTGAATAAATAAATAAAAGTAATAAGAAAGTTGGTTATAAAGCCTTGTAATTAAAGTAAGCAATGATCCATCTGCTCCTGTAATTAATATTCAGTTAAAACAAAACTGTTTGTTCTCCTTCTTGATAAAGATCATTCAAGTTCACTTCCTTCCTTCACAAAAAAAAAAACCTAAGCCGGATGTTCTGGTGCCTCTGTCAGTTCCCTTCGACTGTCATAGTCAGCAAATTTGTGCGAAGCTAATAAACAAACAAGTAGGGCCTGAATATTTACTTTCCTTTTTTTTCTTTTCTTTGTGGTTGAATGAGACGAATTGAAATACAATCACTTAATTTGATTTAATTTAATCGACTTGAATTGGTTTTGAAGACTACTGACTAGCAACAAATACATATACTATATTTAAGACAGGCTTTAGAGTTAGTTATAAAATATATTTTTCACATATACTACTATGTTAAAATTGTCACTTTGTCCTGACACTATATTGTAAGAAAGATAATCCTCTCTCTCCTCCCTGTGTTCCTGTTTTAGTTAGCAGAACTACTCCGCTCTCAGTCAGAAACAACCAATCAGAGCCAGGAGGAAGGTCTTAGCGGTGTCAATCCTGTCCCAAAAAAAACTGTTACAAACGGGATGCATCAGCAAAATGAGCGACAAAACAGGAGCAATCCATTTAACCTGTTTAAATTCATGAATGTGGTGTTTATTAACCTTGACACTGATTCTACCTTCTGCTCTGTTTATATTTTGGATTTTAAACTGGCAAGTGCAAACTGGCATTCAAAAATTATACAATCAAAATATGCAACCAGGTTAATTCAAAAACAAATCCTCCAGCATTGCTAACTTAGAGCTGCAGATTACCTAATAGTTCCAGCCCGACATCATATTATGGCTCAACATACGCAGGAGCAGCACGCCTAGTCCAGAAAAGGGCTCACAGATTATATTTATCAGAAAAGATGTCTGTGTAGGTCAAATTTATGTTAATCTGTCAACTACAGCTGAGAAGAAGACAGTATTGAGGAGTTTTATGTGTGACTCGTCACTACACCAACCTCAACCCCTTTATGAGGTCTCTGAGAAGCCCATACTCCCATTCCAACACATCCTCCACACAATCAAGCCTTTTACATGGGACAGACCATTATGGTGCCCTTCTCCCCTGTTCCTTTGTGATTATGAGCCAAACACAACTGTAAGAAAATAATGAAGACCTTTCTCTTTTCTATGCCTTTTGAAGGGAAATACACTTTGTTTAGCTAGTTATGCCCACTAGAAGCACACATTGAGAGACACACTGAATCATGCACACATGCCCAGTGTTCATCTCAAACCAACCCCCACGCTCAGAGCTCTATCAATGGGAATCCTGTCCCCCTCACTAGCCAGCAGGAAGAGACACGCTGCTCAACATTCCTGAAAAGAGAGGGAGTAAAAGTGGGTGACACGGCGATGGAGAAGGTGTGCCTCCATGCAGACCGCAGTACAGCACAACTTTAAAGAGCGGAAGAGGCACGTGAGAAGTTTGGAGAAAGACGGGAGAGGGATGGAGATTATTGAGGACGGCAGGTAGTGCAGGAGGAGTGCAGGGCACAACTGGGAAACCCTAATGTGAAGAAAGGAGGAAAAAAAAGGATGGCGTTGTTTGTCCTGCGTGAGGCCCCGTAAGGCACGGTGAGCCCTTCGAACAATATGTGCCCTGTGTGTGTGAGTAGAGGAGGAAAGCTGTGCTGGACAGAAAGGGAAAAGCGGAGAAGTGCAGACGTACAAAGGGATCCTACTAGAAGCTGAACATGAAGGAGGAGGTGGTTCACCACAAACTAAAACCTTACACGCCGTCCACAGAGTAAAACTGTCACAGCGATGCCAGAAACTCTCTTGTGCCTGTGTGTGTATCTATGTATAGATAATTGCTGTACAGAAGTTCAATTAGTAGTTTCTTTCTTTATCAAGGGGCCTTTTTTGATTTAATCCCGTCAAAAATGATTTAATAAATCTTTTCTTATGTATGTTTCACTAAAACCCCCTGATGGATTTTAGGTGAGTCTGACACCTGAAAAGAATGAAGTAACTTCTAATTTATGCATTTTGGGTTTATAATTTACAAGATATGGTCGTTAAATTCTTAGAAATATAAAAAACAAAAAATCTAAATCTAAAGTTTTTTTGGGGTACATTGTTTGACCTCATAGAAACTGACCTTCTTTTTCCAGATTTCCAGGAGAGGGTATGTGAACATTGGTTTTAACCCTTTGTAACCGGTTCTACTCTTCAGCAAGGTTTTAATCCAAGTTTGCCGTTCATTAAGCGTCATCTATTTTGCTTAAGAAAATAATCCTATTAAGAGAATACTTTAATGTTGGAATAATGAAATAAGGTTAATGTGCAGCATTAATGACACATTTTGCATGTAGGATGTTAAGTTCACTTTGGGCTCCTTCAACAAGAACAGATTCCATACATATCCCTTACTATGATTGTAGCCTTTAAACTGCTAGTTTATTGCTTTCATCTTTTTTTATTTTCAGTAAAAACAAAACTGTTTGTTTTCCCTTTTTGATAAAAGGTCATTCAAGTTCACTTCAGACCATTGGGGTTCATAACTAAGAATAATTCCATTGACAGATTCTCCAGTTGATGAGTTGCTTCTCTGATTAATACTCCTCTTGCCCAGGCTGTCGGTTTGGTGGATGGTCATGTCTTTATAGGTATGTGGGCCCGGTTTATTGATTTAGGAGGAATACAAAGGATCTGAGATATTTTTAGATTTTTTTGAAAAATGTTTTACAACCAAGTGTGTACCATGCATATTTTTTCTTCCATTTCACAGTTTTGCACAGACCTGAGTTACTATATCACTTCAAATCTGAAATAAATACTTTGGAAGTTTGTAGTAAAAAGATTGCATAAAAGATCCTGTTTGTACTTTAATGTTAGATAATAGATCACCAAAGTAAACACTAACTTGGGGTGTTTGTTGAACATGATGGGAAGAAATTCATCGACAGGCAGCATCTTTGTTAAAGGCTGTACCGCCAATAACTTTTGAGCGCCTCTCTGTGAAAGGGCGTAAGCGAGCGTCCAGTAGGAATAGTCAGCTTCAACCAGGTTGTTCACGCCTTCCACTGAATGTTCTGGCCGCTGAACCTGCATACGCTTTCTTCCCACGTAGCTGAGGATAGTATAAGAAACGTGAGTATGTCAGTGCTCTTCCAGCATTTAAACGACTAATCCACACACAAGTGCTAAATGGTGTAACCCAGAAAAGTTCTTACATGAGGTCCCAGTCCACCTGGGCACTGTCTATGTCGTCCATTATGGCCTGAAGTCTTCGTTTAAACCTGGGCTCAAACCTCACATCATCCTCCAGAACCAGAACCTTCTGGAGGCCATTGTCGACCACCTAATGTTCGGAGAACAAACTGAGATTTTAGTTTGTTGACCTAGTTTCCTACTTTTGGTTGGTGTATGTTGGTTGATCATGTTTCCCAAACCATGTTTTTAACAGAACTTGAATGTGCCGACCTTCTTTTAACAGTGTATTTGCCACACGTCTTCCTTAAAGAAAGCTACTAAATAGGATAGGTTAGGATGTTCAAAGTGATGTTAACATACATCGGCACATTATCAAGTGGTTTTGGTAATCATTTAATCCATTCTTATTCCCCTTTAGGCTAATATAGGGTTCAACCCAAATAATCACAGCATCAATACTCCGCATGACAATTGGTCCAAAGACTATGAAACTTGTTGATAATTTAATTTTCTGCTGGTTGTAAGAAATAACCCAAAACATCACTATTTTGTAGGTTAGTTGATTTTTCTCTGTTGTTTAAAAAAGAAGCTTATGTCTGTCTAAGGAACCCTTTCAACAACGTTAACAATGGATTTAAAAATGGTAGTTGCACCTCATTTGTATCTTAATGGGCTAAAATGCTGTTTTAAGATAAAATGTTTTAAAAAAACGGTTTAGTCTATTTTTCATTTTAGATTACTGCTCCATCCTCCTGCTCTCACCGTTTTCCATATAGAATGATGACTCAGGAAGCAGCCGATCTCCCCTCTGGTGAGGACACGACCAGAATATGGATCCTTGTAGCCTGGCAACATTTCAATTCCCAGTGCCTGCAGCTGGGATGTGTTCAGTGCTCTAGAAGCAAAACAAAATGAATAGCATGGACAATGAGAAGAATCAAACAACTATCAAAGATATTTTGTCCACTTGATTTAGTCACTATCAAAAACACAGCAAGTCCCAAAAAATCGGGTTGCAACCTAGATTATCAGAGAAAATTAGATTAGCAGATTGCTAAAAATGGATTAAAGTCTGCAGAAATTAGGAAATATTTGTCAAACATGAAGAAATGAAATACAAATTTAGAGAGGAAGGATGGATTTAGTCAAATGTAAAGAATGAAAGATAAAAACCACTGGTGATACTTTGGTTTTTAGACATTGGTGTCAATTAGAGAAAATCCATTAGATTTCTGAAACATGTTCATGCTATAATTTTGTGTTTGTGACCTACTTCCCATCCACTGCATCACTCAGCATGGCACGAAGGCCCATAGAGCCAATGGTTTTCAGCATCCTGGTTCTTCTGTCTAGCCGACGTTTCAAGTTAATCAGGAAAATCTAAACATTGCAAAAGTATTAAAAAAAGAGGCATTATAAATGAATTGATTCTACAGTGAAAATTAAGATTAGATCAAAAACAGATTAAGAAGGGGTGTTTATTATACAATACAGAGACGCTTACTTCATCAAAGCTCATTGTGTCTAGCAGAAAGGGTGGCATGTAGATATACTGAGAGGGCTCGATGTCGTGTTCAACTGAAAAGAAAACCCAATAAAGGTCTGTGCTAGAAAAATACTTAAAAAAATATGGCTGGTAGAAAATGGTAGAGGTCTGAATAGTAAAACGCTGGCGGAAGGAGGTGGGTCACCAAGGTCAAGAGAAAGAAGACACAACCCTGAGAGGTAAAGAAGTTAGAGACTTTTTATATGTGTATATTTTATTACTTCTTAAAATGAAAACTCACTTAGAGCTTCAGAGATTGTGTGTATAAAACTCTCGCTTTCATCGTCCAAGTTTTGTTGAGCCTTGAGCGGGACAGGCAGGAAGCCGTAGTGTTCCCTGTTGCACACATGCATCTGCACGTCTGAAACACAGAAACATGCAACTGTAAGCCAAACACTTTCAACAATTAAGGAAATTAATACAGCATTCTCGTCCTTTACTCAGACAATCTTTGCCCCACTACTAATATGTTTGGCTATCACCGGCTTTTACCCTTTTTTTTTATTTTCCATTTTTTAAGTTAAAAAGTTTATTTACAAAGTGTTGTTGTAGTAAATATTTTCATTGTTTATGGTTCATATGTAACCCATCAAGCACATTTTATATCTGTCCGGTAGACGTTTTTCCATTTTGAGGAGGTTTGTTTTAATGCAACCAGATATTTACATTACTTTATTTTACATAAATGCAATCTGACCAATTTATATAACAAAACAAGAAGCATGCAAGATAATTAATTACAATTAATTAAATCAAATAATGTAAGAATACTTTATTTCTTTATGCATTTTTGCACTTTCCTGCTATAACTCAAGCAATAAATAAAAAAGGCATCTCAAACGAAGTGCATAGAGACCCTAGGAGTCCTATTTAAGAGAAGTATGAAAAGTTTGTTTTCCCTTCAGACCTGGAAGAGAAACTCCAGAAAAACTGCAAGAGGACCAGAGGGCGAGGTCGCAGGGGTTAACGAAACAGGTGTTCCACCTGGATGGTAAATCTTTGTAGCAGGACAATAATGACCTTGAAGGGTGTAAAACATATGTCTAAAACTTAGAGCAAATGGACGTGCTTCAATCCTGTTGCTGCTGATTTTCATTTATGAGTTGGAAGAAAGTTGGGTTTCCATCTGCTAATGTTTACACAAATGCTTTCATGTCTTTATTTGGTATTTTAGCACAGAAAGGACAGTTTAATGGTCCTCTTTGTTACCTGCTGGTGATTTTACACTTAAAGCCCCCAAACTCGCAAACAGTGAAGCCAACAAAGCCAAACATGCCAAGAAAAGCTGCACATTATGGACATTTGACTTGAGAATCAAACTTTGATCTGACACGCGCAAAAAATGAAGAAAACTCAGATATGCATATAATAGTAACAACTTTTTGGTTAACTGCTAAGAAACTAAGATAGTTTTTGATGGCCTACTTTTCATTAGAATTTTGCTTCCTTGCATGAAGTCTAGAGGTTTGGTGATAGTTTTCAACTGACCTGCTTGACGTGCCGAGAAAGCAAACACCATGATGTCGTCAAAGGCCCAGCTGTAGTCTGGATGAGGAGGGTAGAAAGCCAGGTCCCGGCTGGATTCCCGGCGAAGATCCAAAAGGAAGGTGCTGTGCACCATGGGGACAGGGAAGCAGCCGAGCCTCTTCCACTCCCTGATGGGCTGATAGTCCGGGGTTCGCTTGTAGTAGCCCTGAAAGAGACGAGGGGGATTCAGAAAACCATGTTGTGCCAATGACTGTGATAGGACGGATAAATGTGCTGACTTCTGCCTGAGCTGCACCTGTGGGGTGATACCACACCAGAAGTTGGAATAAAGGGAGCGTGACTCCAACATGGGAGCGACCAGTGTCAGGTTCTCGGCCATCAGCAGGCTCAGCACTCGAGGGTTGGTCAACAGGTTGTCGCTATCAACAAACTGAAGAAAAGTAGGATTTTAATGGAAGAATAATTTTACATCAAAAATGTTTTGCTGCATGTTTTATTTAACAAATCTTAAGATAATATTGTGTCTACAGTGCAAAGTTTTCAGGTTTTGTGAAGTTACAACCACAAGTTTTATTGAAAGGCAATTTGATCGATCAACTCAAAGTAGCACAGAAATGGGAAATGGAAAGATAAGGATACATAGCTTTTGTAAATGCTGTAATTCTGGCTGCTTTGGGGGATTTCTCTTTTGGCATTGTATAAAAAGTGAATTTTCTCAATAAATAAGTTAAAGTTCATTCAAATTCCTAATCTTATTTACTTTCACTAGACCATTAAAACTGTGACATGTAATTCGCTCCATTCATCTTCCCATCAGCTGTACTCAGAGGTGGATAGTAACTAATTTCCTTTTTTTAGTAACATTTATTTGAGTAAATACTTGGAAAAAATATTACTTTAGTAGTTTAACTCTACCATAATTTTTAGTTTCACTTGAGTAGCGTTATTACAACCATTGCTCCTCCTACTTGACTCACACGTCTGAATACTTTATGGTGCAAATTGGGATATGGAAAAGTGTTTTTTCTGCTATAAGTTTTCTTATCACAGTCTTTAGAATTCCAGAATCAGCAGACCTTTTAGTATTTTAGTCTGTCTTGTGACATTTTTAAACATTCAGTGCTAATCGACGGGATCTAATGGTATGATCAGTGACTCTGTACTCTAGTAGAATTGTTTTAAAAAGTACTTTTTTATTCTTGCCGGAGTAATTCATTTGATGGCTACAGTTACATTTTAGTTGACTAAAATATGTTTAAATAGATATTCTCTTACTTAAGTTAAAATTATGGTTACTCTACCTACCTCCCTGTCCTTGCTGAGAGTATTGCAGAAATATTACGTTGCCCCCAGTAGGTTGAGGATATGATCTGTGTTTGTTTTAAATTCAATTGACTGATTTATTTGCTGGTAGAAAAGTAAACGGGGCTCACTACAGAAGAATGGCACACGAAAAGATTCATCATTTTATACTAGTTTGTGTTGGTCTCATAAAATCCATAAAATATACAGAGGAAGCATGAAAACCTTTGGAAGATAGTGACAATAAGATCCAGTATCTGATCTGTTAAGAGTATGACAAAAGTACATTTTCTCTCTGATGCAACTAATAAATGAATATTTATTCACTGTTAACTTCTTGATGTTTGCATATTTCTGCTTAAGGTGTTACCAGTATGTAGTCAGCCCAACGTTCCCGGGCGGCCTTCAGAGCCGCCTGTCTCAGCTTCATGAGATGGCTGAATCTGGAGGGAGGCCAGTGTTTTGTTCCCCACTCATCTGTGTAGGAGCTAATCAGTGGTCGTATGATGACAAAGATTTAATAAATAATTGTTAGAAACAATGGTAATATGGCATGCAGTCAGATACAATAAAATATTTTAAAATGTACCGTTTGGTTTTCTCAAACTGCTATGATTTGTTTAAAATTGGGACATCAGTGTTTGTACAAAACATCAGAAGTTAATGCTGGTCCAAAAACGTAGATTTGGTGCATCTCTGTTTTTGAGCATACCTGGGCTCCTCCATCGGTCTCCACTCCACATAGTGATAAACACGTTGTGCTCTCTTCAGCCATTCTCTCAACATAGCAGTGGTGTTGTCTATGTTATGGTCTGTCGCTGCCCTGTGAAACCCCAGCAGAAAACATGTGCTAATTAAACACGGGGCATAAACTAGGGATCCAGGTATGGAATACATCTTACACAGAATGATGTTTCAAACAAGCAACCTCTGCGTTGAAAAATCATATTTGCCGCCGAAGCAGCTGCAAAGTGCAGTAGAAACACTCACCTGTCCCTACCTCAAGTTAAAATTAAAACGTCATTTCAGGAAAACTGTCAACAGGATATTTGTAAAAATCTGAAGCACAGCTGTCAGAATACAAACACACATTTGGTGTTTTTGGACTTTTCCACTGCCGGCTGTAATATTCCTAGCTGTGCCGTCATTTTTAGGTTGTACAGACAAACAAACACGCTTACACATTGAAACACATCGGTTGGCTCTGCACACTCTTAAAGCCCCCTCAGCTACACGCAACACCTGTTTACTGTGTGAGAATCACATACTCCTTAACACACATTTTTAACACAAATCATATCAAAGACCTACTTTTTTAGAGCTTTGGCTAAAAACTCAGATCTCAGTTGAACGTGTTATTTCGATCCTGCTCCATGACACAAATAAATACGTGATCCAAAACAAACATCTGCCGGCCAAAAACCACAGGCTCAATCATTCTAATTCTATGTGTCTCCAACATATTTGCAAGCGCATACATATACAAAGCATGAAAATGATAATGTTTGCATCCTGGGAATGTTCTTTTACAGCAGTGTGGCCTGTTATTTACGAGAGGACTGCTAGTTTAGAGTTCTCAATAAGCGTGTGAAGCCAAAGTAAAACTGGCAGGATAATATCACAGAGGCAATAAAAACAGGTTTTTATGACAGGCTGTTGATTTTTTTTATTTTTTTTAAATCACAGAGCAGGACCATAGTAAAAAAAAAAAGGAAAATGTGCAAACACCTTTATTTAAATGTTTTTCAAACAGGTATCTATAGCTGAAAAATAACTGTGATCCTGCAAACTTCAGGTGCCTATTATCAAACAAATGAACCTTTTAAAGACAAATAGTACGTGGTCCATTCAGGGGGGGACAGTTTTGGGAGTATTTGTGCAATAAAGCTTATTAAAATAGAAGTCTGCATCTAGGTTATGGTGATTTTGGAAGATGTTATTTTTACTTTAACTTTGGCAGGATTTGTTCTCCTTACATCCGTATCGAATAAAGACCAAGGAAAATGTATGTGTACTGAAATGGAAACGAACACTTTGTGCACTCTTATCATTTAGACAATTTTACTGGTGAAACTTTTTTCTTTAAATGGCTAAAAAGGCTAGATGGCTCAAACCTAAATTTTTAATTTACAATTTCACCAGGTTGTTGTAAAATTTAAAACCCTTTTAAACGTTTTGTGCATTCCTCCCACGAGCTGCTCCGGGCACAAAGACTTTGGTACACTGTGTGATTTTCCATTACCGCCGTTACATCTGCGGGCGCTCTCTTATTTATGGATATGTGAAACTCAATGATGCTTACAGCTCCTTGCAAAGGTATTCCTTTCCTCTTGAACTTTCCATATCTTTTGTACAAAAAAAACAGTACCATAAAATTCACAGTAGTGGATAACTGTGAAATGGGAGACTAGTTAGAAGAAAATTTAATCCGAATCCAAGTTTACAAATAAGACTCCTGAAAACGTTTGTAGTTTTGTGAATAAAACTGTTTTTTAGGACCCTCCTGTTCTGTTTGCCTAATAAAAATCCCATTAAAAACCATCTTTAAATGGATGGCTAGAGGGGTTAACAAAGACCAAGTAGATGCCTCTCATCACATATGGCAATGTTTCCACCTGCCTGCTAGAAAAACTACATTGAGCGTTTCTAAACACATTTTTAAGTAAACAACAAGACCATAGTAATTACTCATTAATATCTTTTTATTGACTTATTTACTTTTTGGTCTTTGGCTCCAAACTTCTGATTAGCTGATTAAAAGTCTGTTAAGCATAATTTTTAAATATCTTGTCTCTGGCTTTTTTTTTTCTTACATGTTATGGTTGTACTCAAATTCCTTGTTTACAGTTATGCAGTGAATTGTGTTGATCTCTCACATAAAACTCTGATAACACACATTGGAGTTTGTGTTTGCAATAAGGCGAAACATGAAAAAGCTTAATTCTTTTCCAACAACTCTTGGTAAAACATCAGATACTGTGCAGCTATTATTTAAATTAACTATTGGATTTTGTCCATCTGTCCATGGAAAGGAAACCTGAAAAGGATGTGTAATCCTCCATACAAAGCAAAGAGAGATTTATTTTTATCAGTATTCTCACTATCTGCCTAAAATCTCTTATTTCCTCCTGTTATACCTATGTCTGTACTTCTCTCCTGCCTCATGCTGCGAGCACATGTTGCTGTTTTGAAGTTTACAGTAAGCAACAGCCTCATTATTTGGTCGCCTGCAGCTTCGAGGCTTAGGCTTCCTCTCTTCTCTGAATTTATGAGCACCATCTGGACAACACATGAGTGCAGGGCCCTCACCTACAAACAACGCTGCTCCATCTCACATCACTTCATTGACATACATTTATACATCCCGTATCATATCGAACCTCGAAAAGATTCAGTCTTTATGTCGACATCATCTTCAAAGATTAGACCAGAAGTGTTTTGTTTAAAAGGAAAACATCCTGGTTCGTCCATTTAAAGCCCTCCTCCCCTAATCAGCATTCATTCATAAAGCACTTGTCTGATATGTTTGTGTAGGCACAGTCGTTTCGACAAACTGGGACTTTATAAGGACCAGTGCGAGCTTCACCCGTGTTTTGGTGGTTGATTGTCACGAGGGCTGCAGGATGGGGCTTGTTCCTGCGGCTTCTCACATCCTCATCTAATCTGGGATCTAAAATGTTTGGATGTACAACCAGCATAATTGTTTTTTTTGTGTTTTTTTTTGTAAAAATGCGTTGCAGGAATCTGGTTTTTGTTGTGCCATATCACTTGTTTGTCCTGATGCAAAACTTTATATGCTAACCAACTGATAATAGGTCTTTCAGTCGCTGAACTTGGTTATGAACATTAACATTTTCCTCAATTAACCATTCCAGATAAGCTTGTCAGGTAAGCTGATCTTAAAAACACAGGCTTCCCCATGAAACCTGTGCTTATAGGTAAACAGAGGTCTGACAGTCGGCTGACTTCCGCTCCCCTTTGACTCAAAAATCTATCTAATATCAATGTCAACACTGTATGCCCCCTGCATGTAATTAAGAGGTAAGAATACCCCTTTCAGACACGACAGCTCTTCTACATAATGACCCTGCAAGAGTCTTGGTGTCTCTGTGCTGCCTTTGTGTTTCTGCCCCAGCGCTGTCGTGGCTCTCAGGTTTTTGATAAACCGGGAGGGCAAAGGAGACAAAGTGGGGTGTGGACTGAGAGGAAGAGGGGGTGCGCGGACAAAAAAAAAAAAAAGAGAAGGAGGTGTTTGGTTTAGCAGAAGCTCTAAGCTGAAATTCCTCACAGCTCTGAGGGTCAACAGAAGCTTCAAAAGTCTGCAGGGTTGCACTGAAGTGTGATTCTTTCACAGTGGAAAGTAGAAGGAGATGTATGCTCATTCTCAGATGATACAGGAGAGTAAACACACAAGGAGACCTTTCAGTTCAAGTACAGATGAAAAAAACTGTCTGATACAATCACCTGTCCTCGCTTTATTAATGAGCAGTTAATATTTTTATGGTATTTAACTGAAGAAATTAATGTATGTAAAGATTGGTCCCTCTTATGCACTGTGGTAAATGTGTAGAGTATCTAATCTCCTTATATAGAGACTTCAATCCATTTTGCAGGTGCTGACTTTTTTGGATTCTCAGAGCGGTGTAATATCTACTTTTTAAAAATATGCAGAAAGAAGTGGTAGCCTCAGAAAAGAGGAGCCTGATCAAACTTTTAACCAAACTGCAATTGCAAATTTTATTATTTATGTATATTTTTGGACAATGTATAAGATCAATATAGACAGAAAAACAAAATAAAAATAAAAAGACTTTCTACAGAGGCTTAAACGCCATTGTGATCATTATATTGATTGCCATCAACCCATATTTTGTCACACAATATTATCATTTGTTTTTGTCCCCTTTTTTAAGACTGTTTTAGTGTCACTGTCTCAAAAATCTATCTGCACCTCAAGCCTAATTAATTTCCTACAAACTGGTCGGATACAGGAGTATCTTAATGCAATTTGTAAATAAGGTGTCACTAAACTAAGAATCTTTCACTGCAGCTTGTAGCTTTTCCGTTTGATGTGACAAACTCAGATAAGCCTCTGGTCTCTTGTTGTATAATCATACTAAAAGCTGAATCATTAAAGAGTCATATACATGTTTTTATACAAACATTGTCAATACTAGCAAGAAGTCAGGTCCACTGAAGTTTTTTATTTAGTGTTTTCATATCAAAAACCCCTTCACAAATAAATAATAAAAAGTATACATTTGTGTTAGTATTTAATATCTCTTTTAATAAACATCAGCCTTTTGAATAAATTAATCATAGAGGCAAAGATAGTAAAACTCAAAGTATTAAAGGAGACATTTTCAACTTATTAGCCAAACACTAAGGCAAAAATGATAGGCAAGGAAATTTGTCATACGAATTTTTGTGGGAAACCACTGAGAAAGTTAAAGCACAAAGTTTTGTTTGTTTTGAGATAAAAAAAAAAACAATGTGCGCATTTTGTACTTGCAAAAGCTGGTAAGTGAATAAATATTATTCCATAATCAAGCCTTTAAAAATCTGAACTTAGCTTTGATCACTAATTCTTTTGATAACGAATTTTTTCGGTACATCCCTTTGACCACAGCACTTTTTTCTGAGGCTTTTGGTTTCGTTACTCCAGGTAAGGGGTAAATGCAATCGATGATTTGCTAGTAGCTGACAATCCCACTGGATTGACGAACAGATGGCGTGAGGTCACTATCAACAGGTTTTCTTTTTGTAGAGTTAAGCAGACATGACACATGTGGGCAGCTCCACCGAAATAAAGGCTTAAATATTCATATAGTACAATGTAAGAGCAACAAAAAGAAACAAATAGAAAATCTAATAAAAAAAATTATTTAAGTTGCCTTTAAACAATTTATTGTTATGTATTTAATAATAATAATGAAAAAATTTGCCTTGACTAGTCTAAAGAAAAATAAATCTTGTTATTTTTTTCCTAAAAAACATTTTTTGTTTGTAGTTCTTTGCCTTTGTGCTACTTCCTGATTCCATATTAAAGCCTGCAGCGCTGTCTTAATTCTATCGTCTTATCGTATTGTGTCAAAATCTGACAACAATGCTGGAGAGCATGCTGCATCTGAGCAAAACTTACATCAAAAAAAACTATTCTTCAGATGAATTGACACAGGAAGAGCCTCAGAATGGCCTGGGGTTTTGAAAATCTGATCTCTTTGTTTCTCGCACCGGATTGAAAATATGCAACGTTTCAAAGACAGCTATCTTGCTGCAGGGCAATGAAGAAAGAGCTGGTATGCTGGCAGGCTTATCATAAGTAACATTCATGACTGGAGGAGAGAATGTAAAGTGTTTTGACCACATCTCATGGTAACAATTAATCAGGGTTTAAAGTAAACAGATACAATTGTGACACACAAGCAATACCATGTAGAAATCTAAATCATTAAATCCTACATTAGATTTAACATTAGTTTTCTAGTTATGCATGATTTCTAGTTCTAGTTTCTAGTTATCTACAATGCTACATACTCTACATTCCTAGTTACAGCAGATAGCCGGATGGCAAAATAGCATCGTGAATATAGACACCAGATCTTTCCTGCTTAGGAATATCAAGGTTATTATTTTTTGAATTACAGAATATTTAGTTGTTTTTTTGCTTGTTTTTGTTTAGTTTTTTTGTTTGTTTGTTTGTTTGTTTTTTGTTTACACTAAGATTGTATGTCTTTTAACAATTTGGGAAATCCCAAATAATGACATCTCTGTTTGGTGAGAGTCTGAAAGGTTTATTCAGATAGCAAAAAGAACACATTTTTAAGGCCATACCCCAAATGGTTGTTTGTGTGACATCATGGAAAAACTTTAAATAAATAAATAAAACATACCTGTAAGAGAAATTTGGGTTTCTAGAGGTTTTGTTTCTCCTTTAGTCCGATTTCTTCACATTTAATGGTTCTACTTTTATCTTTTTTTAACATTTATAATCAGATGAGATGCATCTTAACTTTAAGCAGATTGATTCTTTGTTCCAAAGAAGAGTGTGATGTAAGTTTGCATATTTTAATCCTAGAAAATAAGTCCAGGATGTTGTGAAGATACATTTGTCTACATTAAAGCAAGTCATCAACCAAAATGAGCTGAAAACTCAGAGTGACACAAAACCAATTATTCATGATTTGTATCATGTATTTCAGGGTGTTGTTGAATGTTTATCCAGCTGCCTGTAAAGGATTCGGTTTCACAAAGAAACTATACATATATAAACAAAAATCAGCACAGCTATAGCTTCATGGATTCCTTTGTACAGATGAAAATGCAGTCGATCAGCTACAGGTCCTGATAATTTATTTATTTTTCTTTCCCAGACTTCGTTTAGGTTTTGGAAGTGGAAAAAATTGTAGTCCATCTTTTAAACACGCAGGGTAACGTTTGTCAGAAGTAAATGTTTCCCACTACCAACGTTCAACCATTTTATCCTGGTAATGTTTTCAAATAATCTATATAAACAAAGTGTGTTAGAAGGTAAGCAGGTAGTTAGCGTTTTCATAATCTTTAATTTCTCTATTTCAAAGTGGTCAATTGTTGTGACAATTCCAGAAAAATGGATATATCTCAAAACCTCCCTGGTGGCTTTCTGAAAAAAAAGTCAAACAAACATAATATTGATGACTTTTCAGGTACAGAACAGATATATGAAGACTTTTCCCACCAAGTATTAATTTGACATACTAATAATAATAACTTCTTAACTAATAATAAGTTATGACATGTCACAACTATCTAACAGTGTCAGTGACTTCACGGTGAAGTTTTAAAAGCCTTGGTGTTCGTAATGTTTTTTCCACATCTACATGTTGCATAATTAGTAAAAAGGTAATAAATTTTGATGTCTGATTTTCATAAAATACTCCATATTTTATTTGCATCAAAGGGAGCATCTCAATACTTATAAATTTGGGTAATTGTCAAGGATTAGTATAATGTACTTTTTTTTGTCTTTGGGAGTAGAACAAATATTTTTGGCCTTAGGAAATATTTAAATGACCCTCTAGTTTGGAAGCTAGGGTCAAATCCCAGGGTCGTGACCCGAAGGTTAACTGCTGGTTAAGGACTTTCCTCAACCACTGAATGGGGTTAAGGGTCAGGGTAGACGTCAACTTGACAGTAATGGGAGTTGAACAAAAATTGTTCTTTTGACGAAACATCCGTCTTTGCTGTCTTTATATTGCTACATCAAATAAATGTAGAGTAAATATCTAATTATTTAATGCAACATCCGATACAGCAAGCATCTTTTTCAAAAAGTTATCATCAAAAATTGACTTTTAAAGCAATTTGCAACCAGCTTTATGTATATGAGCATGTGGGTTCCTTTAACAATAAGAAAAAAAGAGTCCAGACAGAAGCCTCTCTTCCAGAATGTGCCTCATTGTGAGCTTTCTGTCTGGGAAATGTAGCCTTAACATATTTTTGAGCTTTTGGCTAAAACTGAAGCAGCTAGAGGAACTTTTAGGTTCCCTAAGAACTGGGTATGACAGAAAAATTCTACTCCACAGAAGAGACTGATTCAAAGGTCAAGGCTAATTGGTTCCAGTTCCTTTACACAGTTCCGTCTTGTTGTGAACTGAATGGAAAACAAGCAATGAGTCCAAATAACAGCAAAACAGATATAATTGAATCCACACCTAGCTATCTAACATAGACATGCATGTGAAACACACACTATTGTAAAGTCAAAGGCACTTGGACAGAACCTTTTAAGCAACTAAATAAATTGTTAACTAAGTGACAGTGCTATGATCCAATACATGCTGGCATGAAACAAAAACATTAATTGTTCACAAATGCAAGATAATGCACAACAATCCAGATAATTTGTTCCATACGACTGGATCTCCCAGACAGGCCTTAATTCTTTTTAATGGCAACACAAAGGACACGTTTACCTCCTTGAGTCCAGTAAACTCCAAGGTTGAATCCTATTTAACTCCTTCTGCACACTTTGTAACATCTGTATATTCTGTGTGAAGGACTTGGGGATTTCCTTGTGCTTTTTGTAAGTGAGAGAGGAGGATGCAGCAAACAGGTATTTTCCTTCAAACAGAAATCATTCGAGGAAGGAAAGCAGATTTGTCACATTTGTCACCAAAAGTGCCTCAAAAACATACTTAAACTCTTAAATTAACCATTACAAGATGCAACCACAAACTTTATTGCATTTTATCTGGATCTTTGTCCTGACTCACACATTGCAGCAAATCATTGCAGAGGAAAAATTATTCAGTGGATACCGATTTTTATGTAAATAGAGTTCAACTCTATAATTTGTTCTCAGTCTAAATCCAGCTGCTCTGTGAAGGCCTCTAAAGTTTGTTAGAGAACAATATTAAACAAACAGCACAATAAAGACTGAGAACCGCACAAGGGGTCCCGACTATAGTTGTGTAGAAGGTTAGGTTATAGAAATTATATACAATAAACTTTAAAAATTTCAATCAGTTAAACTGAGTCTCAACTACAATTACAAAGCATAAAGGTGAACTATTTTATTGAACCTTAAAAGCAACTGATTGAACTGAACATAATTTAAAATTACTGTACCTGGGTAAAAGAGGCTGAACAAAAAACTACTCAAATATTGGGGTTACCTTTTCACAAAGTTCTCACAAGATTAGCTTGAAAAGAATTGTATGCCCTTTGCACAGATATTTTATGGGACAAAAACACTGACTTTTGGTATCCTTCAGCTATTTGTAACTAATCAGGGAGTATGTATGCAGACATCGTCCATTCTGAAGATCCCTTTGTGCCCAAGCTTTCACTTCCATATGATACTCTGTCCTTATATCTCCTTCCATATTGTAAAACACAGCATTCCCTTCTACAGCAAAACACCCACATCAAATCATGCACTAATCCCTGTACTTCAAAGTTGGGATGATGTTCATAGGCTTGCTATTAACAATATTTTCAAAAACCAGCAACTTATTTTTTTGTTTTATGAAACAAATGGAGATGTGTTCAAAAATTCAATCTTAATCAATGAGTGCAAAACAGTAAACTGGCTACTTAGGTTGCTTTTAGGGTGATAGCTTTTCCTCTGAGAGAATTTTGCTGTGTTTGCACCAAAAAATGAACACTTCTGGGACACAAAATGTGTTGCATTGAAACTAGGTGTGCCTCAATTTATCTCAAACTATTCCCTTCAGTTTTTTTCACAAGATTTTAAAGAGAGACTGCATGTCAGCCCTTTCACTGAAGCTGTGGAAATGCTTTTCAGTTCACCAGACAAATGTGCGTTTCTGGGATTGTAACGCAAGCTGTTGATGTGAGTAATAGCCTTTAAATAAGGCCAAGCAGTATAGACAGCATAACTCATCCAGTCATACAAACCTTCACTCCACGTTCAAGTACAATTTGTCCCGGTTCATTTATACCCACATTTTTAGGTGCACTTGTCAAAAAAGTAAAAAAAAAAGTTATATAACATTATAATACGTCAGTTAAATGTCTTCAGGCAACATTATATGAGAAAGGGCATTACATTAAACCTCTCGTTGTATCTGACAGGAGCTGCAGTATATACGACACATTTGTCAGACTTTAAGTATTTAGAAAAATGTGGAAAATTCTTAACCCATGCTGTCATTTCTCTCTCCAGACGTTTAAGTAAAATCACATTTCTTAGCTGAGAAGAGAAGTCTAAAGCCATACTGTTGATCACAGCTTGTCAGTTTTTTATAGCCGTGTATCATTTTGAACAATTCATTCTAAGAGAGTTAATTGACTTAAACACTGTTATAAATTACACCATATAACCAAAACTCATTGTCTCTGAGCTCTGTGAGGGCACAAAGAAAAGATTAGTGGTTTTCTAATAAGTAGGCCATACAGACAACATGATTTCATAAAAATGTCCTGAGGGGAAAGGCCAATTATGCAAGTCTGATTTCCACTTTAAGTCAAACCCTGACAAGTCCACAAATCATCGCAACCCCAAGCTCAGCACCTGGAAAAGCGTTCCACCAGAGCCAGCAGGCAAATCTAAGGAAGCAGCCAGTAAATAATGGGACGAGGATCGAGTTATTGCTGCATGCTTTAAAACATTACAGCATTTTATCTGGTTAAAATACGCAGCCAAAAATCAAAGAGTATAACGAAGAATATGTTTGTTATCTGTTTTAAAAAATATAAGCAATAGGGAGCAAAACTGCGAAGAAGATCCAAGCAAGATCGTGAGACTTTGAAGGCGTTATCATAAAGGGTCATATTTCAGTGCAGCTCGGCTTTCTGGATGCATATCAGTGAGAGGCATGAAACTCTGAGTTCCAGAGATGGCAGATTTAGTAGAGTTAGTTTGACAATGGAGATTAGCCTAACTGCTATGCCTTCTGGGTTTCTAACACTGCTGACCACTCTCTCTAAAGCTGCCACCAACTGCCCCTCCCTCTGCTAATACCTGGCATTCTTTCATGTACAAACAGACCGTGAGAGGTTTTCTCCTTCCTCTGTGACTATTTAATAAGACCTGCAGCCACTTCAAGGAAAAAACCTTCTTAAAAACTTCAATGACAAACAAAATATCTTCCCCCAAAAAATGCAGGAGTAGAATTGTTGATTAAAGCTAACACCAATGATGTGGTGTCAACTTTATAGTTGTTCTATTACCTTCACAGATCAGGTATTGACTTTTTTGTACTCTTCTGGAAATCCAGCAGACAGCTTTTTAATAAAAGCACCAGTTGCCGTGACTTTTCTTTACATTTAAATGTTGTCTCTTGTTTGCACAAAAAACATGAAATAATAATGATAATGACAGCAAAAGATGGACAGTTTTTTTTTTTCATTCCAATTTTAACAATGTTTCTACCTTCGTTTTTGGAGCCATACCTGGTGTAAATATTTATTGACAAGACAGAGCTGAACAGAGCTCCCCTCAACTCACATCTGCACAGAAACTTTAGCTTTTATTCTCATGTAAGCCCTTCGCTTCTGTCAAAAAAAAAAAAAAATAAACACTGAAATGCCATGAAGGCGCATTTGGTTCTGTCAACTTGTAAGTGGTTCGTTGAATAGGTTTTTTCTCTATTTGTGTGGATGTTTTTTTTTCTATAGTACACTCTGGTAAAGCACGTCTTAATGTAGAGCAGCTGCATTGATGATGAAAACAAAGCTACTGGGGTTTTATTCAGTAAAACATGGAATTTTGCTGACCAATGTACCCACAGAACGCCAATAAACATTGTTCAAAGTACAAAAAATTATAATGTACTGCATTAAAATATATTTTTGTTTAACATTACTAGAAACCAAGCAGAGCTATGAATTACAGTGTTTGTCCTCCAATATTTAGAAATTAGTTTATATTTATTGGACTTCTGGCTAGCTTCGAGTTCCTCACTAAAGACAGGCAAACAAATTATCACACTTCTTCATTACACCATTAGCACAGTAACTGGGTACCACCATAGCTGCAGTGCGATGTGGTGATGGAGGATTTGGCACCTCAACTCAAATTCATTTATTCAATATGTAACTTAAATATTTATTGCATAGAATTAAATGAAGGGGATGAGAAATGAAACATGAATACAGCCAAATGTGCTGCTCTTGCACAGCGGAGCAAGTGCAGGGGGTTCAGCAAGCGACACTTTAAGCTGTTACTGTAGCTTTCGCTCGAAAACATCAAAAAAATATTTCCAAGCTGGTCACTAATAATCTGTGTTTTTGAAAACTTCACTGGGGTCTTTATTAGTTAGTTTAGATAAGAATTGCACATTCAAAGTTGAAAACTGATCATTGACTCCCTAAATTAGCCTATTCTCTATCATGTGCATTTTCTTGCCCCTGGATCTACATCTACATCTTCAAAAATTAAATCCCATAGAAGCCATTTCTTTAAAAAAAAATAAAAATAAAAATAAACACGCACTTCATAACTGCCAGGACTCCATTCTCAGTTGGTTACTATGATCACAAGTCCATGTAAGCTACAGTGCCTTTCAGACTTTGTCAACTGGTTGCTAAATCGAGCTTGTTGAACTGAAAAGGACCCTGCGGAAAAATATATTGATGGAAGGGTGGGACCCAAAAACATAACAAAAAAGATCTACCAGCTGAAATTAGGTGACTTGCAAAGGTATTCATACCACCTAAATCTGATCCGAAATCAACACGCTCCAATCACAAATGTAGAACTACTCTAATGAGATCTGGTGTAAGAGCTTAGCAAGAATAATGGTGGGGTAGAATTAAAACATGCATATAATTCAGCAATCCTGGGTCAGTACTTGCAGAAATCAAACCTGGCTTCAATAATCTGTTGTCTCATCAAATATCTTCGAGAAGCTTTAATTGTCCCACTGCATAATGCAGCCAACACAATGTCTCACAGTGAGTCCGGACCCCTCAAAGAGGTGTGCATTAAGTTTTACTCCATCTATAGTTTGTTGCACATCTTTTTGACTCTCTTTTGACCTCTTTATTTATTTAACAAGCTAGGTTGGGAAGTCTTCCATTAAATGTTATTTAGGAGAGTTACAGTAGATCTGACAACATGCATCTGGTTATTTCTATCCCACCATTGCGAAATAAGCTGTGTTGTGTGTTCATATAAAATCGTATGCGTGCAGCATCCAGAAAATGATCGACGATTTAGTTGCAACGCATCAGACAGTGAAAAGAAATTGTTGAAAGATTGCAAAACCATCCCTCTAGACGTTGTGCCCTTCGGGGAACAAATCCTCACATCTTTTGAGATCTACATAGCTGAGGCCCAAAATCTCTCTGATTCCACAAATAACCTCTATTATCTAGCCAAGCATAACTCGCACATATTTCACACATGACTGCTGACACAAACAGAAACACACACACACTCCTCTCCTGCTGCTGTCAGACCATTTCAGTGTCTTCTTTCATCCCTCCACCTGCAGGCGCCCCGTTTGTCTCCTTTATCGCCAGTTTATTGGACCTTACATGTGGTGAAACAACCCCCTCCAACTTCTCTGTTCTTTCATACCTGCGCCTCCTGCTGTTTCCTTTCCGCAGCTTTCTGCTGAATCAGTGATTAAGGGTTAAGTTTAACCCTAACATGCCACAAAGCTCTTTCATCTTCCTGCTACACTGTGCAATTTGGGACCCGACAGACACGTGAGGGAACACCAGGTGTGCTGGTGAACTTTTACGCACAGCTTTGGTATTTGGACCACCGCGCCAGGTCCCAACCAAACAAACCCTTAAACTGGTTATATGTGACAAAAAACAAACAGACAAGCAAACATAAATCTCTGCTCACTAATGCGGCAGAGATCACGGGTCTCTCACCAGATCGCGATGCGCTCCTTCGGGTACTCCAGCCGCTCCAAGCAACCCAGGTTGTAGGTCAGGCTGTGCGCGGCGTTGCGAGCCAGGATGGCGATCATGACCTTCGGCGGCAGCAGCGGGGACTCGGGCTGCGGCTGCTGCTGCACCAGAGTCACCAGTTCGGACGCGACGCCGGCAAGGAGAACCAGTGCGGCCCAGAGCCGCGCTACTCCGACTCCCTGCATCTTCGCCACGGGATCCCTGCGAGTTGAAGTCCTGCAGGCTGCAGAGGACTGGGAAAGTGAAAGACTGGGAATCTGGGCTTGGAGGTCTCTACCTCTGCAACACCTCCCACAGCAGTGGCGGTGCTTGGAAGAACACTGCCTGGGGATCAGCCCCCATATTACAGTTTTGTCCCAGGGTGGGAAATAGACCTGATTTCAGAGCTGAGGCTGAACCAATCCCACAGTTCAATGAATAGGATTTTTAATCAGCAATTAAAAGGTTCTCTCTAGTCAAATGTCTCCAAAGAAGACCATATAAATAGTTTTAATGTGCATAACAATAATAATACAAAATGTGGTCATTTTATTGAAAAATTACATGAGGAAGATTTATGCTCTCCTATATAAGCTGTGGAAATTTTTTTATGTGTATTTCAATAATCAACTCCATGAGCTAACCAGCTACTTGCATGTTTCCACTGATAATTTTTATGACTCTTCTCGTTTAAAGTTGGAAGGCCTCCTTCCCATCACCTTAATGTTTAGCTCTGTATCAGCAGAAACACATTTGTTAAATTGACTTTAAATATCAGTTTTTGTTTGAAAGACATTATCACCCAAGTTGCACTTGGAGGATATTGTGGTAACACCATCTTTGTTCATGGGTGTACTTTTAGGCAACCTTTTACCTTGAATAACAGGTGAACCCTTAAATAATTGACAGTCGTGGCAATTATTGGATTTTTTGGGTGTTTTGAAGTTTTCTTCACAGCTGATGATCTCTAATTTTAGTGTTCGATTGCTTGTAAATGGTTGGTTTGGGTGCAGTTGTACTCCTAGCCCATCTATTCTACACCTACATTGCATTCAGAGTGAACACCATTCCTCTTAGTAAACCCTTAGATTGCATAAATTATGCATTGTTGCAGGATTTAAACAATGACTCTAAGGATTTTGTGATTAAAGCATTTTTAATTATCGTTGCTATTATTCGCTTTTGACCTGACTGTACTTAACAGTAACTGAGAGCAAGTACAAACACCGACTTTATAAAAACTAAAATCATTGAATTTAAAACAACATATTTAAAAAAACAATGCAGGGTCTATGATGGATATTTTTTTCTAAAATACACAAATATACCGTTTAAAGAATGACATGGATAACATTTTGCCTTGACAGTTGAGAATTTTATGGAGTTATTTTTCTGTTTTTGTGTCTGCAGAATAAACTGTTAGTCTGTTCTCATCTATTCTCCTTTCTCTCATCCTGACTATTTCTTTCCATTTCCACTCCCTGACTTTGCTCAACATTTTGAGTCGAGTGGCGAGCACGAAGTCATCACCATGACACAGCGCTCTGTGTAAAAGCTTTTGTAGTCATTTCTGTCAATTGTGATTTCTTTTTCTTTTTTCTCGTTGACTGCAGATAGTGATGCTTCTCAGGACAAAACATGAGTACGTTCGTTTCTTTGTAGAAAATAATCACTATTTTAAAGTAAACCCTTTAGAAACATTAACATAATTCAACATTGTTTTTCAAATACTAGAAATGCATGTACCAATAGTCCACTGTCAAGGAACATTTTTTTAACTATTGGATATAATAAATTAAACGTGATTATGAAACTGTCTGTTGGACTATAATAAAAATAATTTTTAAAGTCTCTAGAGACAATATTTTTTGTAAATTGGTGCAATCAATTAAAAAAATGTATTGGAATTTATTATATATCTTTAGCTTTTTTAATTACATATTCAAAGCCAATATTCTAATACTTGTATGGCTGTCTTCTTTAGGAGAATTTAAAGAAAATTAACAAAAACACAAAAGCTCAATTAACACTCAAGGTTGTGTTAAGGCTTTATTAGATATAGGGTAACACCAGGTTCGATTTAAAAAGATTTCTCCCTCAATCCAGAAACATTCAAAGCAGACTGCTACCATAACTCAGAAAGCTTTGCACAAACGCAAACATTTGTTTTAAATGTGTGACTTTAACTTTATTCATCACATTCACTTTTAAAAGGCAGATAAAGCTTTTTTTCTAGTTTAATTATATACCTAAGAAATGGCAGCGATGGTTTAATTTTACATTATCAAGCTAAATAAATGGGCTTTTAAAATGGGGGGGAGGCAAAATGAAAGAAAATGTATGGCAGGTGCTTCTATCAACAGACTGTAGGTTCCTGGGTTCATTTCCAAATCCTTTTCTGAGCATCTTTCCAGCTTTACTCTCTGCCCTTTTTCTGTCTGCTAGAATAAATCCCTCTAGTGCCACATATATATTTTTTGATTAAATAACAGTAATACAATATACAGTCAAACTAAACAAGCAATGTTCCCATAAGACCAGAAACACCACAAATATTTCACACAGAATCAGAAAATGGGGTTGAGTCTACTGTCTCCAAACTTGGATCTCCTGCTTTGGCATCTACACTCTACACATTATCATATTTATCATACTCTGCCCTCTTATGTGATTCTAGAAGCCCTCCAGCAACCTCTTTTAATTATAGGAGGTTAACAACAGGCTCAGACAGACGGGCAAAGCCAGCTTACTTTAGCTGCTGTCTTGACTACATTGTGTTTATTTAAGTTGGGCTCTCTGTCACACAGTAATGTTTTCCCTTGGGTAATGACAGCCTTTTGCCATGTCTTCAGATGCACTTGATCTGACTAATCTCTCAGCTCCCTCTAGTGCCTCCCCAAAGATATTAGAGGTCCAAATGCACAGAAATGTCAAAATGACTATAACATACAGTTCTTTTCATCCAGTACCCGCACCAACAGTATGCGTTGTAACGAATCTGAGCTGTACATCTTAAAAAGATGAAGGTTTTTTTTATTTCCTCACATAGCTGTCTTAATCACAGAACATCTGGACGAGCAGTTCTGAGTGGTGGAAGATGTCCATGCGGTGAGTCGTTCCATTGAATTGTTAACACAGTAAATTTTCGGGCTGAAACCTGGAGCGAACCAAAGTGAGAATGATTTGTTTTTTTCTCATTAAAAAAGAAAATGAATGTAAATAAAACCCCAAAATATTTTCTTGCCCTTGTTATTAACTGATGTTAGTCTGTGCACTCTGCTTAAAAACAGCCTCACCCTTCTGGCCCAGCGTCAGCCTTCTGCAGCGAGGCAGGGTTTTCCTTTTTCAGATGGCTCAAACTCCCTGTTCTGTCATAGCCGAACATCTGCTTTGTAATTTTGGTTGTGTTCTTGACACGCCGCCATTTGTCTTTTCGGGAGCTGATCTAAGGCTCAAAGATCCGGTGGAGCTTTCTCATTTTGTTTTACTCATGTTTGGAATAAACGTACGATTCAAGGGGTGCCAAGTTTTTTTGTTCGGTAAACTGTGGTTTGAGAGATGGCAGAGCTTAAATAACTTAGCTCTTTCTCCATTGTGGCTTTTAATAGGAGGGTAAATCCTGCAGGAATAAGGTCACCAAATAACAACATGTGTCACAGCTAAAAAACTAATTGAGAACTTGTACTTCTGCTTTTGTAAACACACTTAAAAATGTAGATATTGTACATAAATGCAATTCTCTAAAATACCTATTTAAGTCTTTACTTACCTCCCTGTGGCAAAATAACTATATTTTTAGTTTATTTCATCAAGATTAAAGGTGATCGAGTTTTCTATTTACTCCAAAACTTAGTGCGTATGTAAGGCAAGGCAAGGCAAGTTTATTTGTATAGCACATTTTTGTGCACAAGACAATTCAAAGTGCTTTTCATAGCAAAAAAGGGCAGAAAATGAAACAATAAAATCAAGTTTGAATTTAATAGAAATAAAATAAAATAATAATAATAATAGTAAAAATATTCTCAGTTGCTATACGCACAGTTAAATAAGGCTGTTTTCAGCCTGGATTTAAACATCGCCAGAGTTGAAACCTGTCTCACCTCTTCAGGAAGACTGTTCCAGATTTTAGGAGCATAAAACTGGAATGAAGCCTCCCCTTGTTTGGTCCTGACTCTGGGCATCAGCAGGAGGCCACTACCTGAGGTTCTCAGAGTCCTGGCTAGTTCATATGGCTCTAACATGTCAGATATGTACTTTGGGGCTAAACCATGAAGAGATTTGTACACAAGCAAGGCTGTTTTAAAATCCATTCTTTGAGTGACAGGAAGCCAGTGCAGAGACTTGAGCACTGGACTAATGTGGTCATATTTCCTGGTTTTGGTCAGAACTCGAGCAGCAGCATTCTGGATGTTCTGAAGCTGTCTTAAGGCCCGTTTAGAAAGCCCAGTTTAGCAGGCCGTTACAGTAGTCTAACCTGCTAGGGATAAAAGCATGGATAAGTCTTTCTAGGTCTGGTTTAAGACTATTCTTCTGATTCTGGCAATGTTTTTAAGAGGGTTAATGGCTGCTGATGTTACTGATTTAATGTGTCAGAATAGAGTATTACCCCAAGATTTTTGTCCTGATGTTTAGGTTCCAGAGAGAGCGTCAGAAGGTAACTGATGACACTATCTCTTTGTTTCTGTGGGCCACAGACAATGAGTTAAGATTTGTCTGAGTTTAACTTGAGGAAGTTGTTCTGCATCCACAGACGGATCTGTTCAATACAGTGACACAATAAATCAACAGGCCCATGTTCTCCTGAGAGTCATCAGCATAGTTGTGGTAGGACACATCATGGCTGTGTATTAGCTGGCCCAGTGGAAGCATGTACAGATTGAATAAAAGGGGTCCCAGGATCGACCCCTGGGGAACCCCACAGGTCACACCCATTCGGTCAGAGACGCCGCTCCCAATTTGAACAAAGTAACACCTGTCCTCAAGGTAGGACTTGAACCAGTTGAGAGCCATACCAGTGATTCCCACCCAGTCTTTTAACTTCTGTAATAAAATCACATGGTCAACTGAATCAAAGGCGGCGGTCAGGTCCAGCAGAACTAGGACAGAAACTTTGTCTCTATCTGAGTTCAGGCGGATGTCCTTTGTCACCTTGATCAGAGCTGTCTCAGTCCTGTGGTGGGGCCTAAAGCCTGACTGGAAAGCATCAAACACATTGTTAGACAGGAGCCAGTCACTCTGCTGTTAGTATACAACTTTTTCCAGCCCTTTTCCTAAGAATGGCAGGTTTGATATGGGCTGGTAGTTGTTCAGTACTGTGGCATCCAGACTGCTGTTCTTTAGAAGAGGCTTAATTACAGCAGTTTGCAAGGCCTTTGGGAATATTCTGAAGTGAGATATTGACTAACTGAGCGAGTTGTGGAAGCAAACTGCTCACCACAGACTTTAGGAATCTAGTGGGTAACTCATCCAGGTAGCAAGTAGATGGACTCAGGCTGCAGATGATCTCTTCAACTGTTTTATCGTAAACAGGTGTGAACTGTGTCAGCTCCATATGTCTAACTGGGGGTAGAGGAGCTATGTCTGTTGTGGAAACAATTGCATTTTTAATGCCTCAAACTTTGTCATTAAAGAATACTGCAAACTCCTGACATTTGGAAGTAGAAATCAGTTCCAAGGGGAGCGAGACTGGAAGGTTTGTTAATCTGCTCACTGTAGCAGATAGGACGGGAGAGTTGTTTCTGCAGCTTTTGATGATTTCTGAAAAATAGTTCTCTCTGGTTCTACGCAAAGTCTGGTTGAACATACACAATCTTTCTTTGTATATTTCAAAATTAAACTGGATCTTTGACTTACGCTATACCTCTTTTCTCCATGTTGCCTTTTGTGTACTTTTAACCATTTTAACCTTGACAGGAGCAAGGTCATCCATAACCTTCAAGACACTTCAGCTGTAGGAGTTCAACATATCATCAACATTAAAACACAGAGCATTTTCAAAAACTTAAACCCTGGGTTGTCATCAATAAGTCTTCCTTGAGTAACTGTAGGGCCAGCTGTTGGCTTGGGTGTAACAGAAAGGTCAAAGAAAACACAAAAATTATCAGACAAAGCGACATCCACAACACCCCCTTTTCAAATAACAACACCCTTTGAGATAAGCACATCTAGGGTGTGTCCCCTGTTGTGTGTAGGCTTGTTCACATGCTGATTTAGACCAAACATTTCAAGGACAGCAGTGAGTTATTTACATTGTTTATCTAGGGCTGTATCCATGTGCACATTCAGGTCCCCTGTTATGAAAGTAGTTCAGTAAAATCATCAATAAAACAGTTTCTTGGAGGTTTGTAGATAGTAATAAAAAGAATGGAAGATTGTTTTGTATCCATTTTGAATGATACATACTCAAATGATGAAAAAACTCCAAAAGCAAATTTTTGGATGGGTACATTGTCCCTAAATATGGCACAACCCCCCCCCACCCCTCTGGTTTTGACATGTTTCAGAAATGAAGTGAGGTGGAATAGCTTCAATTAGGACTGTATCAGCTGTGTTTTTATCGAGCCATGTCTCAGTTAAAAACATAAAATCAAGGTTATGAGACGGGATGGGAGAGGACTGGGGCAAGGGGTCATCCTGTGTCACCATAACCAGCTCCTTCATGATGTGAATTATTTTCCTTTCAGTATATAGTGCTGTTCACCAGTCTGGCTCTCAGGTGATGCATAC
>JAVLVB010000724.1:522817-537127 GCA_032876305.1 Orestias chungarensis
ATACCCACGGTAATTTAGATAAAACAAGCAGTTCTCTGAGGGTTTGTGGGTATTGCTAGCAGAGCCTCAGCCAGCAGGTGATGCTCTTGTGTTGTCATTGAAGATTCCCCTGACAGCTTTAATGCTCACAGTCAAAAAACAATTTTTCAGAAGAACCATATTTCCTCATGTGTTCTGTAAGCTCCTGTTCCTGATTTGAAATTCCCTTCTGTGTTACTATTCCAGACAGTGACTGCTCCCTTAGCTCGTGTGAATCTGGCAGACAACCGAGAACCAAAAATGCACAAGCACATGTTACCGAGATGGTCAGGCAATTTACTGCCAGTATTTTCAGTTGCGTTGGACCCTCAATGGTGCAATACAAGCGCCGTCTTCATATTGGCACAATGGGTTTGGGTTGTTAAGGGTTCACTCAACAATTACTTTCCTGCAGTTTATGTAGGTCACTTGTTGTAGGTGAGCAACATGAATCTACATGCATGTAATCCCATCTCGCTCCCCCTCTGAAAAGCTGCTCTGCCTGTTTAATCAAGAATATGGATCTTTTGCATGGAGTGATTTCTTAAATGAATAGAAGGAGAGAGAGCAGAGCGGCACTGATGGAAGGGAACATTGGAGGCGCTGACTGTAGATGGCAGTAAGGTAATACTTCAGAGGAAAAACAGGGTGAAAATAAAACTGGTTGCCCAGTTAGACTGGTTTAGAGCCAGCATAGGTATTCCAAAGTGGGTATTAGAGAGCCAGGAACGGCTGCGGAGAGCTGAGACACCGAGCAAAAGGCCTGCGGGGCATCCAGGCAGGAAGCCAGCCGGAGCCTCTCACCGTTGACTCATAATGTCTACGTGGGCATAGTCTGCCTGTAGACACACACACACACACACACACACACACATATGGTCACAAATTTGCTGTGCTTCTAATTTGGGGAAGAAAAAAAAAATATTTATATGTTTTTTCTTTTTTTTTCATGCATGATAACAGAAGATTTTGAAAATGTCTTATAAGGTTTCGTTATATTTGCTTTAGAAACACATGGCTGATAGTGATCAGGTAGTGTGTGATCAGATATGTGTGATCATACATCTGGGCAAAACTAAACGATCCAGCTGATTTGTGGAGCTATTTTTTTATAAGAAATTAAAAAAAATTATGTGAAGCAAAACATCTGTAGTAAAAACGCTGTCAGTAAAGTTAGAGGTTGTTACCGTTCAGTGATTGGCTTTCTCTGCCAAAGCAAACTCACTATTTATAGCATGTTTCATCTTAATGAGAGATAACATGTACGGATCTCCTGGAGGCTATAGCTGCTGTTCTGGCTGTCCTACAACAGCAACAGCACAGCCTTCCCACAGGCTTGTCTTCTATTTAATCTCGAATAAAACCAGAAATGTTGGTTTAAAACATTTTGTAATGTTTTATCTGGCATGTCACAATGTTTTCAGAGCACCAGGTAATTGTGTGTTTAAACACAGCTCCTACATTTAGGTCAAATGTACAGAAATGTACAGATTACAGTGAATAGGAAACAAAACTGCTGACTGCCTGTTGTGCTCTTCCACCTGGACCAGAACAACTGTTTGTTGACTACGAATCCACTTTGAATACCGTAATCCAATCGATTCATCTCATTGTGAAGCTCCACAATCTGCACACTGATGCTTTTTTATGCAGCTGGATCCTAAACTTTAATACAAGGCAGAAGGTGGCATGAATCATGAATGACATTTTTTTCCCCACTTTGCCCCTTAATACTGAAATACAATCTACAGTTTAAACCAAACAAGTATCTAAACTGCATTTAAAAAAAGCATTCATTGTTTTATAATGATATTAAAACCGATGTAAACTATTTAATATGGTATTAAAACTGTTATAAAAACGATCTAAACGGCTCCTGTTTAAAAATCAGCTAAGCTTACCAAAATTGTTTCCTGAATGCTTTTTTATTTATGTTAACTCCTGGATCTCCAAAAGTCTGGTTGAGACGTTTCCACACAAAATGGTGATTTAAAGCAACACTAAAAAAGTTTCAGTTTTTGGTCGCTTTTGGGGCCACTGGTGACAACAGCGGCATTGTTTTGGCCGGAGAAAGACAGCGTTTCCCCTGAGGACTAGGTCGCATGCTGTTGGATTGAAGTACATTTCTGTTTCCAGCGGTCGTGTAAAGAATGTAGAGCGATGGGGTAATTAATCTAATTGTGGCGAAACCATGTCATGAGATGACGTTGAAACTAAGAAACGGGGAACGAACGTATGGCGTAAAGCAGTCGGAACACTTTTAGTGGTTTTGTGTGGCAGTTCCCTGACACCCTTGTCAAAGTTGCTTAGTGCCGGTTAAAGTGATACAGACCCCCTAGGGCCACAGAAGCTCTAAATCGATGTAAAATCTTAAAAGTTATGAAAATATTTTATGAAGGTTGAAAAGTTGCTTTGTGTTGCTTTATTGTATTCATCGTATTATATGGAAGAATAAACGGCACGGGTATGTCGAGCCATCATGCTGTTCATAATGGAGGCTCTGTATGTAATTACATTTGGTTTTAATAACATGCATGACTGGTATACGTTTGGCTTGGAGCGAGAGATGCCACGCCCACCTTTTACTAATGGCCAGGATTCAACTAGATACTAGAAAACCAATCAGCAGATCCGAAATCTCGGGAAGTTTGGCATTTTTTTTGATGACTTCTCCAGAGAACGGGTTCCTATGGGAAGGAGCGTACAGTACACTGTCATCCTACAAGAAAATCAATATAAAACTGTGTGAAACTGAACAGCAGACTTATAAGAGTTGATAAACCAAAGCTTTTATTTGGAGTCATTTTAAAACACACCCGTTATGCTGTGTGTATTTATTTATTTTTTTTTTGATTTTTTTCACACCTTAAAACCCATCGGAACCAAGAACATTTTGTCCCTCCAAGACGGCTCTCCACTCACACATGCGTAACACTCACGAAGCAGGGAGGAGACAGCTTTTTATTGGTACTTGCGTCACGGTGGAAAGAACATTTTTCTGCCCATATTCCAGTCTGAGGTTAACGGGCAAGTCTTCCTCTCCTGCTCCATTCCCTCTCTCCTGAACACCTCCTCTCAATTCCTCGCACCAGCCTCCCACCAACACTTTTATATTCCTCCGTGTGGGAGATCATGGCTGCCAGCGCCAGCCCATAGAGACCCTTTCACATCTTTGATTCGCTCATTAGTTGCTGATAATAACCTGAAATGCCCCCTTGAAGTGAGTCATGCGAGGTAAAGAAAGAGTTTGTGTGCGTCGTGTGTCGCACAGAGGCAGCAGGTAGCAGCTATTACCAAAACACTCAGCCAGAGATCAGGTCGGCTTCTTTATCTTACAGAAAGACTTGTGAGATTTGGTCCCACTGGGTGCTTGTTTGGCTAAATATCAGGGCAGATATTGATTCAGAACTTCACTGGATTACACGGTACCACATCATGTGGCTATTTATGAGAAAGGCCGAGTTGAGGACAGAACTATAAACAGAGCTCACTTCTTCATTATGAAAGCATCCAATCGATGAGGTGTGTCAGCTTCCTTTTGAACACACTTCCCTCTACACATCCCTGAGGAGAGGAGAAAAGCAGGAATTACTGTTTTGAAAAACAAAACAAAATTTCATGAGATTTTATTTGATTTGGTCACAATAGCTTTTTAATAGCAGATAAAAAAAAAAAAAGATTTTCCTTTTAAATACTATTTAATGGTCCTAGATCTGCAGCTCAGAAAACAAAATAATAGTTTTGAAGATGCTGTGGATTTGTGATTCATCCCCAGTGAAATCTGATAAGAGTAAATGATTCTCCATAATAACATTTTGTTGAAAAATCCTAAAAAAATATATAATAAACAGAGAACATTTCAACTGGTGGTATTTTCTAACTTTGCATGTAATGTTCGATATTAATGTTAAAGACTACAGACTCCAGTTCATAGTTGTAACATATCCACAAAATCACAGACAACTTCTTTTCTGCAGAAACATTTACAACTATCATCTGAACTTAGGTGCATTTATTTTTTAGTATATCCCCTAGGAGTGTCTGTTGTACAAATACTTCACATTAGTTACAGTAGAATTTCATTCAACTCAACATGTTTTTATTTCTTTGGATTTCTTTGGATTGGATTTCTTTGTGCATCACTTTAAAACAACTGGCTGACATGTAGTGGTTGCAAAACAAACTCATTATTTTACTCGAGGGAAACAGATTTCCTAAAACCTAAAGATAATTTATTTGGGGTATCAATATTTGATCTGATCAGATTTTTACACACCTTGCCAGCAAAACTGTGTATAAGGCTCTCTGAGTGTTCTGCATTCGAGAAGCCTGAGTTTTTTTAATTTAGCAATCATTTATATGATTAATGTTTCCTAAAATTTCAGACTTTAGCATAGAAATGTTATGTAAGCTATCAAAAAAACTCAGCAAAAGGATTTCTCACGAATTTATAAACATTATAGAGAATATGGATCATTGTCCTCATCAGACTGCTATATTAGTGTCTTAACTCAGGTTAAAGCCGGTCATGTCACGTTTTATTTGACTTTTACGTCATCGACGTGTGACATGAGTCACAATTGTCAACCAGAAGAAGCCAGATGTGGTAAATCTGGACGAAAATAACAGAAGCAAGCTGTGCTGAGTTTGGATTTTTTGTTTTGTTTTTAGCTTCGTTCATCTTTTTATAATCTCGTGACAATACGGTGAGCTCCAATTGCTCAACAACTTTAAAGGGGGCATCCATTGTTACATCCATTAATATGGCGTTGCTCTGCAATGTCTATATCCTTCTTCTGCTCATGCGAGTTGCTTTGGGACAGCAAACCTAATACAGAAGTTTGATGGCAGTCCCATTTAATCAGTAGTATGAAAGGCTACACACAAAACACTGGACTTCAGCAAGACACAGAGGCGTAGATTCACCATAATAAAGACTGCTACAGGAGATCCATTTCTGTTTACAGATTTCAGAATCTACCAAACGTTTTCAAAGAATTCTAGATAAAATTTTCTTTTTTAATTACACTTAAAAATTCAATCACTGTTATTTGGAAAGTTTTGGTGACCAAAAAGTCTTCTCGTCAAGCATATAAAAAGTGTGACTTCATACCTTCAGTTATATCTATTAAAAACATAAATTGAAACTAAAAGTATTCCACTTCAGTCTTACTTTGTGCTCTGTCATCCTTGATATCCCAACTAGGGAAATCTAATTGATTAAATGGATAAGAACTACCTTAAGAAATGAGCAGAAAGCAAACGTTAGGGTTCCTGAAAGGCGCCCACTGGACAATTAGAACCAAGACTTTTACAAGTTTTACACCCTTCTATGTTATTTAAACAACTGAAGCCAGAGTTTGACATCAGTACATTTTTTGTCCAAGCACAAAAAAATAAATGGAAAAAAGTTGCATTGAACATTTTATGCTGGGGATCCATACAGGGACTGGTGGTGAGAAATCTATAAACAAATTTTATATTTTTCTTACAAGAGAATTGTATCAAAAAAGGAAATCCTGTTGACTAGAAATCCTACCAGATAACTGGTTTGTTGGTAACAAATCATGACATAAGGGAGCCAAAAGTGGCATCATTCAGCTAATCATAGATAAATTTGTGATAACGTGTGAAATATCTTTGGCGACGTCTATAACAGCAGGCGTGAAATGTCTCACAATTAAGTGGTTAAAAGCAAATACTCCAATATATGGAGTCTAAGTCAAAGAATGGGAGATTTAACTCAAAGAACAAATAATATATTCCATATTGCAAAGAAAAAGATATTTATTCATTAAAAGATGAAAGCCTGCATCAATAATAAAACAATAGAAATTATTAAATAATAAGGGAATATTTATTTTTTCTATTCTTCCTTCTGGATTGTTTTGTATATGCTGTATCGTCCTTACAGCACTGGCTTCACTTAGAAAAGAAATTAGCTAGATGTTTCTTACTAATATGAAACGCTTATTAGCTACAATCTTGGGATAATAGTAGATGCACTTTTATATCAATGATTCTCCTATCAAATATGTGTACAAAAGAAACGATATACCTTTTGAGAATGGCCACGTACTGGATAGAAAAGGAAAGCCTTAGTTTATAATTAAAAAATGCAGTTCACTGAACTCCCATCAGACTTCACAGTTACCAGGTTTAAACATATTCGTTACTGGATATGGAACAAGATTCCCATTTTGTAGGTGCAGCCAACAAATTTTCAGCAGGGATGTGATGCCATCACAAGCATAAGAAACAAAATCTATAAGGAAATGTGTTACCTCGACTCTACATCCTGATAAATGAATGCAGCTCTGAAGCCAAAAAAGGGGCCTGAATAGCTAATACCTAATAAAGTGGCCTGTCTATAAATTTCGCAAAGTCCCGAACTTACTAGGATGCAGAGTTGTCATCTTACCAGCAGGGGGCATTACACAGCCAAGGAGCTTAAAAACAACCTAGAAGATTAATCTTTTCACAACACACTTATAGAGAAGTGAATTCACACTTTTTAGTTCACTGTAGGTGAGAAAACATAAATAAAGACACCATTCAGAGCTCCTAAATTTTTGTCTTTAATAGAAAAAAAAACCTTTTCAAAAATAAAACAGAATGTATCCAGTAAAGATGGTTAAAAATAAAATAAAATAAACTGGTGTGTTCCAGCAACAACCAAAACTTCTCTCGTTGAGATCCTCAGATTTGTTCATAAAAGGATGTAGAAGTGTGTGAATACTGACCCATTCTATGGTTAATGAACGTGATAGTGTGACACGCCTGTCTGCCACACAGACATAAGGCGAATGTGTTTCTCCATGTTAAATTAAAAAAATAAAATAAAAGCTTGTGTGTGAGATAGAACCGTTTAAAGAGGAGATGGCATTCCGCTGAGACACAGACTCTAAACTTTGGTGCTTCATTTTGCCAACAATAATGACATATTATGATGGAGGTCGAGAAGGAAACAGGCTGGAAATAAACATTAAAAACAAGGACACATTTAAGTGAATAAGTGGCTGTGGCATAGAATAAAACAAAAAAAGAAAACATATCGAGTTAAAAAGGCAGGAGGAGTTTAGGAGTTTATAAACTACCAGCTCCCTTCATACTCTCTCATAATAAAATATCCCATATTTCTGTTTCACCTCCCTCCCTCACCCTCGCGGTCTGTCGTGGACAAGGCGAGCCCAACCGTAGCTTGTCGGGCTATAAAGTTCAGCGTAGATCCGCCTCAGTCTTCTACTCGCTTGCATTTCCTTCTTCTAGTCCGTTTATCACTCTTTAAAAACACCAACAAAGGCGTTTTTGTTCCAAACCCAGGAGCTCCTTAGTCCGGCTGAATGGGTTGTACGTTTAGGGTCAGGCCACAGAGGAAGACACGGACGGGTGAAAGAAACCTCTGTTTGACCCGGTGGGTCCAAGGACAATCTGTCCGTCGTCTTTATCAGCCTAGAGGTGGAGGGAAGGTTCTGAGGGTTGTAGTCTCTGACGAAGTTCGTCTTTGTCCCGTTCTCTACTTGTTTTGAATTTAAAGTATCACTAATGCGTTCAGAACGCTCCCCACTTCCATCACACCAACGGCCCACTTGTAAAACACTGATTCGACTTCTCCGTTTCGCTTTCAGGCACACATAAACGCATACTTTGACGCTGTCCGTGGGGGTGGGGGGTTGTGGACTCCGTGGGGGCTAATGTGCTATGTCCCATCCTCTTCCTCCTCCGAACAGTAGTCTCGTCCCTTTAAAACAAAAAAAACACACAGACCAAGTACAAGTTGAATACCCGTGGTTTCATGACTCTGAACTGTCCACCTGCAGCACCTGTTACTTCAGTAAGATTCAAATAAACATCCATCGCTGCAACAGTAGATGCTAAATGATATGGTGAAGTGCTGCCGTTCAGTTCCTTTCATGAATGCGACTGCTTCACTCCTCAAAGAGTCTCTAACAACTCGTCTCTCCTCGAAAACAAAACTAGGTTTCAGAGAGTAGGCCATATCTTAGAAAACGCTGCCGCCTGCAAAGCACCACAAACACTTTCACTGCATTATATCCGTTTACAGCCACCATAATGTAATTTATTTATACAACGCAGAACGGTCTGTTATCTTTCTTGTTACTTCATACAGTGGTTGGTGTTCGGACTAGTTCATTGTGAACAAATTCACCTCTTTATTCAGACTAGTCAGGTTCATTTTAACATGCTATTAAGGTTTCATGTAATACAAAAATACAAAATAGAAGTTTAATATAATGCACAAAGAAAACAATGCATGAATTTCAAAAATAAAAAAAACCCAAGGGGAGAGGATTAAGCACTTGCATTTGAATACCTGACCAGCGATTCTCCAGTCCTGCCACAGATTATTAGTTGGTTTCATGTCTGGACTTCGACTAAGTCATTATAACACATGAAGATGCTTTGAAGTTCCCCCACAAAGAGCAAATAAGGTCTCAGCCATTAGAAAGTTTGATATGTCCTTAAGAAAAGAAAGAAACTCAACTCTTCTTCTCAAGTCGAATTTTTAAAAATGAACAACATTTTGTGATTGCTGGTGGTAAAACCCATTTACTTGTACATTTGATAATTTGTATCACCTAAAATATGTTGCAAAAGAGCAATCTGCGTAAGTGAAAATTCGGACAAGTCATCCGAAACATGATGATGCAACCACACCGTTCCACACTGAGGATACCTTGCTCAGGCCCAGATGTGGAACTCCAACTTATCCCGACATGGTAAAGCTGCTGAGATTTTAGCTGAATTCATTTTTCTTTTTGAAAAAATACAGATCAGATATGAGCAGAAAGTTAACAGATAAAAAAGCAGCTTGGCAGACGGCCTGCTGCTTCCCACTTATTGTTGATTTAGTTTTAAATAACAGAAACAAGCCAATATGTAGTCCGGTCTTGCCTGTTTGGTGCTTTTGTCCGGTCTGCTGTGGCAAAAATTAAAGCATAGACGGTAATCTCAATGTGGTGGCAAAACATAGAAGTTGAAACTACTTGGATTATTTGGATTGTTTTTGTTTTTTTTCTTCTTCTTTTTGTCTGGGTTTTTGCATTGTTTTTCTGTTCGTGGTAAAAATGTGTTGCTTCTGGATATTGCCAAGATACTTTTACATTTTAGTCTGTCATCAAATGACGACAACTGTGACAACGATGATTGATGGCGATTTAATCTTCCCACAATAAAGCCCACGCTCGGATTATCTTTGAGATCAGAGATAAACCTTAAGGATTGTTTGTTTTGCTCCTTTTTTGTGGAGACTTGCATTTCCCTGTGCAGTAAATGTGTTTATGACCATACAGTATGAAGTATGTTCATTGCATCCCTGGGAAAGATTTTTAACAAGCCTTAAAAATGTTTTCTTCATTTATGCAACATTATACTGAAATTTTTAGGGGAAGAAAAAGCTTTTATTTTTGCATACATTTATTTAATAAGCTAAAAAAGGTTAAAATAACAACATTTTACATAATGTTTTTGTATTTTTTATTTTTTATGTACAACGATCGATATTTATCTCACACCATGTACATTTAGTAGGATTAAAAACCATGTAATAGTACAAGCAGCCGTTTTATTACTTTAAGCAATTTGTAAGTCTTTGATTGTTAGAAATTAACAAAAAATACATATATTTTTTGCAGTAAAAGACTATTTCAATGCTTATCAAACAGTTTTAACAAACGTACCAATTAATATGGCCTCTTTTGTAAAGTGTAATGTTTAAAGTAAGATCCATTCATTGCATATAAGTAATGTATTTTATCAAGAGGACAGATTTCATATCTGCCGACGCTTAGGCCTGACAAAGCCTATGTGCAAGGAGTGGTGAGTCCAACTTTACATGAGAACAAATGTGCAGGTTTTCCTAATATTCTGCAGCTGCAATTTTCTACTGATATTGATGTCGTAACATCAGTGTGTTTGAACGGAAAATTATTATTATTATATAATAGGATCTCCTTTAAGCGCTCAGTCAGGCTGTAGAAAACTGCTGAGTCCATCAATTAGGTTTTGTGAGGTAAGAGCTGCATACGCATTAAAACAACTTTGTTTGAACAAGTTGAAACCAGATATTCGCATACACCGTTTAAGAAGACAATTTCCCCCTCACTGTCAGACTTTTAAAACAAACTAAACGTCTCCTGTTTTGGGCAACTTGAAACACCAAAATCTTTTCCATTTGCTAAATGCCCAAATAATGACATAATTTAAAAAAAATTACCACACATCTATACAATTTGGGAATGCAAAGATGAATATGTAATGACTTTGTGAGCTTCTGATGGGTAACTTCACAATATATTTTAAAAAAAATACACCTGTGGATGTATTTTAAGGAAACAACAGAAATATAATTTCCAGATGAAGGAAAAATGTTTAGTCTGTTCAAACAAAAGCTGAAACATCATAAGAATAATAAAAAAAAATTATGGGCAATAAAGGGGAATAGGATTTGAAAAAGACAGATGAGACACTGACTAAGATAGAACATAATTGAGGACGAGTCGCTAGGACTGGTGACCAGAAAATAATAAGTGTTCAGACATAGTGACCATTTTCATTTGATGAATGTAAAGAGAAAAGCTTGCAAGCCTAAGAAAATAATCTATGCTGGATGATGCAGCTTCCTTTGCAGAGATGAATGAATCTAACAACTTAGATGCCATTAAAAAGGAGAAAAAATGACATGGAGATAATGAATCAACAATTTTAATGCATGGATGGTAAAAGTTGGGTATAAATGGTTTGACTAAATGGGCAACGACTCCAAGATAATGCTGCGTTTTCTTAAAGCATTGGCTTTAGGACAGCAAAGCTATTATGTAATAAAAAACAGGATTTCTGTCAGGCTCACAGAAACTGTGTATTTGAGTAAGGCTGCTTGCTTGCAGTTGTTAGGAGGAATGAAACAAATATAATAAATAAATAAATTAAGCACGCACGCACGCACGCACATTTCTCCCACCAATTATTTGCCATTTAACAAAAAATAAAAATCATTTTGTTTCTTCTAACTGAACTAAAACAGAAAACATTTATCATCTTAACAGTGCATTTAAACGTCTGGTTTCAAATGTGGGAGTTCAGAGAAGTGTAACCTTCACCATTTGAGTCATTGTTGGATAAATTATTTGAATCCCTTTAAATTTAGTTACAAATACAAAAATGAGTCAAAGCAGAGAGTAAAAATAAAACATAAAATGAGTCATTACTTGTTTCAATGTGCATGACTGTTCCATTCAAGCAGCAGACAAAAGGGACCAAGAGTTCATAAATCGGAGTAATCACCTGTTCCGTCCTTTTGAGCTTGTACGAAGAATGACAATGTGCACGAACAAATGTCTTTGTTCTTTATATACTTTTTCTGTCTCCTTTAATTTGAAACCAAGCTGTAACTTTTTAATTCTTTTGAAATTATTATTGTATTTACACCATCTCAACCCTTCGCCCCACCATCAGCACGCCACAAGCAGGCCTCACCTTTTCAATTTTTTCATCCAGCATCTTGAAAAATTCCTGCTGGCTCTCTGACGTGTGAATGCTGAGAGTGGCGGAGAAACAGAGGGAGGGGGGGAGAGAGAGAGGGAGAGGAAGTCATAGGTTGGAGATGAGGAGGAGGAGGAGGAGGAGAAGGGAGGCAAGAAATGCATCATGAGAATTTTCCATTACACATCTCCCCACCCCCCCACAGAGAACAAACAAATGGACCCGCTCTGCAGTGTGAGAAATTATCTGTTTCTGAGCCTACGGATGATTTTTAAATAACGATGGAATAAAAAAATAATAATACGTTAAAGCAGTCCTTGAAAGGACAAACAATGTGCAACACACAGTTGCCATCATTCACACGAAGCCAGAGGTGAACCGTGAAGCTGCTTTACAAAAGCCAGATGCTTCAGATTGTTTACTTACAGGAGTCTCACTCTGAAGGAGGTGACAGTTTAATAAAGGCTCAGTTCGGCCCCGTAATAAGCCAATGAATGCGCAGGGCTTCTGTCAACAACGTCAGCCACTGTTGCATCTTAAGGTTGGCCAAACATGAAAGCTTTTCTGAATACCTCAACCTGAAAAGTTCCTGCAGCGCACGAGAAATATTCTTCTTTTAAAGTCTGCCTTTGTGTTGTTGTATTATACTATAAACCTAACAGAAAATATTTTTTTTTAATAAAAAATAAACACTTTTACTCAAACTAAATTAAAATATGGGATTATTGTTAAATTGTTGCATTTCACAGATTTCCCTACCAGTCTGCCTACATCCAACACTTTCCATTGCTCTAAAGTAGAAAAGCAGGTCTATACATTTTACATTTATGGCATATATTTCCACAGTAAACGGGGGCTTAGATAGTAAAAGAAGGGACATATGTTCCTTAAATGCACTCATGTATGCAAGTTAGTATGACTGGAGGTTCAAATGAATGTCTGCATGGATGATGGTGCATTCAACTTCTAGACATAATCCAAAAATAAGGCCTAGATTTATTTTTACCCACAATAGAAAAATGAATGTTACTGAAATCTTGCAGTGCTTTTATTATAAAATAATACATTTTATTGTTGTTTCTGGAAAACATCAGTTCAAAATAACCAGATTACTTCACATATGTAATATTGTGTATAAACAATCCTTCGTATGAGTGAAATACACCTTTAATAGAGGCGTTTGAGGGCTGCCAACACTGTGCAGGCCTCTTGGAGGAACAATAAATAAAAAACTGGATGCTTAAACTATCACGTTGGCACCATATGGTAAGACAGCTTCTTCCTGTGATATGTCACTTTGTATTTTCCCTTAATCCATCACTCAGTATGATCTACTACGTAAGCGGATTCAGTTTAGTTAACAAAACATGTCTGAAGCAGCTCGCTGGGCTGCCGCCGTCCACTTACTTAGATTTGAGGTTTGTTGCGCCCGCCTCTTTCTGCTGTTTGCCTCTGTACTCCACATTACTCTTCTCCTAACAAAAAAATAAATAAAATAAAATAAACACGAGCCATTAGTTTTCATTACCAGGAGACAGAACAGGTTCTAAACAAACATGATTGAACTGCGCCCTCGCCCAGCCGCTGCAGGACATGGGTCACAGACATAATGTATGAACATAGAATGAAGCCATTTATCAGCTCTGATCAAGGTCAGTCAATGTTTCTGCAGGCGGCTTGTGTTCGGTCCATGTTCAGCAAGGGTTCATAACCCAGGAAAGTGTAGAATAAAAGAACTACACTGCGTGTTCAGGCCCTGTGAGTCTATATTTAGTTAAAAAAAACATTTTGCTGCTGTTACAGCTGCATGAAACTTTTAAAGTATGCCTCAGATTCCTGGTTCGATAGTGGTCTGTACTTTAACTAGATCATTTCAACATATGGATATAAGTTAAGCTAGACACGTCAATAGTAGCTTGGGCTTCATGTTGAGGCTGATAAAACGCAAACCTTCTTCTTTTCATCTTCTTACTAGTTTGGGTTAAGATACTAGATCATGTGTTTGAGCAAGTGTTTTTTTTTTTTTTACATGATGATAGACAAACTCCAGATCTCTTTATTCCTTTTTCCTCCTTACCTACATGACTTGTGGTGTCTTTGTTTCTTACCAAATTTCTCAGCTCGTCTAAAACATCTAATGTTGTTTATGTGTCTGTGGGTTTGCAGTTGTGCTCTCTCTTTTCATTTTGGATGATTTTACAACAGTAGGCCTGGGGATTTTTCACAACCGTGTATCTGTGTAATGCAGTTTTCTCTCCTCTGTTTTGTTCATTCAATACAATTTTGTAACAACCAATTACACACCTGGTTTCGTTTACGCAGCATATAAAGAGTATGTCGTCTTTTGCTTTTGACCTTGTATTTCTATCAATTGGTATTCTTTCTGGGGTGTGATCCTGGTCGTGTTTTACAATCGAGGTTTGTTAGGCCGCTCGTTGTTTTAACACTTGCCAAAACATCCATTTAGAAAGCAAAAAAAAAAAAGCACAGCAACCTGTTCTAGTAGTCTCTCGTCATCATAATGTTCAGGCCTTTTGCGACCTGAGGAGGAAGTAAGATTTATTCAGAGAGATAATGTGTCTCAGCTTATTAATTATTTACACTGTCAGGTAAGACATAGAGGCAGTAAAATCATTTATGAGGTTTTAGACGAGAGCAGCTCCATCAGCCGCGGCGCAGTGGAAACCGACCGAGCCCTCGGACTACACATCCCACACGCGCCACGGCGTTGTCTCCACCTGCTTGTGAGAAACCTTTTTGTTTGCCTCGTTTTTTTTTGTTGTGTGTGTG
>JAVLVB010000724.1:537227-582403 GCA_032876305.1 Orestias chungarensis
TGTGTGTGTGTGTGTGTGTGTGTGTGTGTGTGTGTGTGTGTGTGTGTGTGTGTGTGTGTGTGTGTGTGTGTGTGTGTGTGTGTGTGTGTGTGTGTGTGTGTGTGTGTGTGTGTGTGTGTGTGTGTGTGTGTGTGTGTGTGTGTGTGTGTGTGTGTTTATGCGTCCGTCCGTCTCTCACCAGGTTCTCTTGGTTGCGTGCGTTTACCCGGTTTTCATCCCCTCTCATGTACTTCACCTCCTCCACTCCCTTCATCTTGTATTCATCTGAGAACAGAAGAGTTGGCATTATTAAAGGAGGGGGATTTACCAATTACATATATTTATGATGAGTTACCCAGAAAAGATAACTACGAGCAAATTCCTTTCATTCCCTTTTTAGAAAAAAAAAAAAAAAGAAGCTTCTGAGAGAAAAGCTTTTTTCTGCATCATCATCTCATAACGCCAAGACTCGTCCTTATCCAACTAATTTTTAGCCACACGTGGTCAAATGTAACAACCTGATGCAACGCTTTATAATGTGCACGACTGACGATGTAAGCACGAGCAATATAAAAGCGGGAACCAAGAAACCGCAGAAGGAATACCAGTGGAGGAGGAGGAAAAAAAGGAGAGGGCAGGATAAGAAGGAGAAGGTTGGAGAAGATTAAAGACCAGATGAACGTACTTCTTCACTACATGGACAGCTTAGACAGCTAAGACAGTTAGGAGAGGCTCAGAGAAGACAAGAGCTTTAAGACGACATGGCTCACACACGGACCGCCGTCCATCACTGCACCAGCAACGCATTAAGATAAGATTGATATTCAGCCTTTTTTTCCCCTGACCATTCTTTAAATTATATTTGTATTCATTTAGTCAAAGAATGTAAAATTTATTAAAACTGATGCCATTCATATGCACAGTTATTAGTAAATTTAATAGAAATAGAAATAAAAGACCAGAAAAAGTGATGAAAATGCAGAACTACATAAAAGCATTAAATATTAAATTAAAATAACATTGGCTAAAGCATGCAAAAAAAGTATATTTACATTAAAAGGTGCAGTAAATAATGTTTTCCGTCCTTATTTAAAGGCTTGTCTATGGTTTTTAGGAAGTTTGGTTAGAAACCTGATAAGCTATGAAACTACACTTTCCTGCCCCGTGTAGAGAATTGATAAGGCAGTTTCCTCGTACAGTACATTTCTAATAAGTCTGACACAAGGAATTTGTACAAAATTGAGCAAATATATAGAATTAAAAGAAAATGCTACGGCTCATTTAATGTAATTCATTGCATGTTAAATAGATCCAACCCACTCAATAATGTGCTGAGCAACACCAGCACAAAGACTTATCAGCCCAGTCACTGGTTGTTGGACATCGTGTCTTTTAAGGTGATTAAACACCTGATTTTATCTGTTGAACATCATTGATCCATCTGTGTTTTTATCCATCTGCCTGTCTGTGCCCCTCTGTACCCAGCTAAAGCTCTCACTCCCCTCTGCTCCAGATATTCCTCCACCTCCATCACCTGTGCGTCTGCATTCAAGCACAATCACCCGGCCTTCTGCGTGTCGACACATGCGCCGCCGCGGAGGCCTACAGTGGACCGGGCCATACTGACAAACGCTTCGAGTCAAATCGTTGGAAGACGCGGTGAAAGGGAAGCAGCACTACCGGTCCGCTCCACATGCCAGGAATGTAAACGAGTTTAAGCGAAGCTGCTCCTGTCAGAACATGCCACAGCTCACAAACGGTTCCTTAACGCAGCACAGGCGCGTCCAGCCTGGATATGCTTGGTAAACACACGGCACATTACAGCACCGCAGCAGGAAGCACCATTAGGAGCCGTTTCCTCGTCCCTCCAGTGGGGTACCACGTTCGTACATATGGTGTCAAGCTGTGTAACATGTCAATTAGGGTGGATACAACAGGCAGGGAAATTAGCAGCTATAGGCCACAGAATGGATTCAAATGTACATTTGCACTGCAGTAATAAGGACTGCAGTTTTATGACGCTGGATTTGCCTGAATACTATTTTCTTGTTGGAGTATCTAGGCTTAACATGATGAATACAGAGAGATCAAAGTGGCCCAGCTTACACCGTCACAGACTTCAGTTTAGATAGGAGCAAAGACCAATGAGTCGCATTCGTGTGTGTGTGTGTGGCCGTCCCTGTCAAAAGAAATGACACGGGCGTTTCGTCACGCCGTTGCTGGGGCTTTTGGGTGGGAGGGAAAGGGAAAACTGTCACAGAGTAGGAAGAGATGAAAGGACTATTTCGAGAAGCTGCGATTTTGTGATGTGGACATCTTTCTCGTCTCTCGATTAGAAAGCGTGGATCCGCGCTGACCTTAAGGACGCGCAGCAAGTGCACAGATGCGTCCGTGGGACTGTTTCAGAGCCAGAGTGCCTCTGGATCTAAATTTCGCTGCGTCCAAGTGTCTGTGTGGCTCGTGAGTCATTTAAATGGCCTTATTTGGTTATGTCTGCTCCCGCAGCCTGGCCTGGCCTGTGGCTATGTCACTATTTCCTTCCTGCCGAGTGTCCTCCCTCCCAACCTGACTGGCTGCGAGCCCTCACCAGGCTCGCATCAACGTTTACACCTGAGCTGAAAGTCAAAATCACAAGCATCAAACGGCCGTCAGCATAGAAAAGAGCATAAGAACAGGTTTATTTGAGGAGAAAAAATTACATTCATTTGGCCATAAGTGCACCTTGGGTGACAAATACATTTAAATAAATCAACACTTTTGATGATTTACCATTATATTTTCCTGGGGGATTTTTTAAAATATTTTTAAAAGGATCCAGGCTTTTTCTTTTTGTCTATATTACCAATTTGTATAATTTTTCCAAAACTGACACACACAAAAAACAATCTCACCAAATTAGCTGAAAACAGCAGTTTAATGCCATATTAAGTATGATTTGTTTTTTCGATACTTGTTGCGTTCCCCAAGCTAGCAAACGTGACATTCGCTGACTGCGGATAAACTGTTTTCCTCTAGCTATAAGTCGTTTCCATGCCATTGGCACAGCAGCAGCGAACCAGCTATCCTGACCAGGATTATCTACCTCATACGATAACATCCCAATGGAGTGACATTTAACAAATGTGTAAAAAACACAAATTTACTGATTAGTCCTTCAGCTTCTCTCTACGCAGCTCTTTGCAGCTTTCTGCAGAAGTAAGTCACAAGAGGATGCTGCAATGAACGGTCCTCAGCAAGTCCATCAACATCAGGAATCAGGATTTCAGCACCGTAACGTTGCTGAAGCACTTAAAAGAGGAGGCTAAACAATTTCTAAGAACCAATAAGGTGTAATATGAAGTGCAAAATGTTCTGTAAAGATAAATGACGGAGTCAGTTTTGACTTTAGACTTCAGACAGGGCTGTAATTTGACCTGATGCTTGGAAAACAACCACTCAAAACTGACTGCACAAGAGATCAAATTGCAATCTTTATGTCAATATTACCATGTGTGATATCAAACCATTAGAAAACAGCTCCTATGCAATATTTGGTAGCTTGTGATGTTTCAGGTCCCATCCATTCATGCTCCACTGTTATAGGGGACAGATTGGAAGGATGAACTCTCACTGCCCTCGACGCCAACACCCGATATAGATTTTAGTGGCCTGTGGAGACGCAACATTATACTCACATGTTTTCCTGATATCGTGCAACCAGAGACGGCACCCATTTTAATGAGACTTGCTCTTTTAAATGCTTTTCTGGTGAGAACATTTTCCACGTAATTTTTGAAATATATGAAGCAGTTTGGTTGTGGACAAAACTAACATTTCTAGACTTTTGGGAAGAACTATTTCTGACATGCTGCAGTTTTAGGTTTTACTATCCACCTTTGATTTTTAAAGACTGATACTATATGTTGTGTTAATGGAAGGTCACACATTCACCTTCTGCTGGAAGCATTTTATTGCCATCATAAATTGTTTTTCACTTACAAAGCCTTAAACAAGTATACCAACGGTCTCGTATTGATTTTAGAAAAATGTCTGGCATATTTACAAGGATTACATGGATAAATTAATACATTTTGGGCTACAGTGAGATAATAAAACGTCTAAGAAGACAGTTACTTGCTGTTGTATATTTTAAGAAAAGGTGTAATCAAATGTGCCATAATCATAACGGACTTCCTCTTTTGACCTTTTTGGGACAAGTTTCCAGTTTGTGAGCAGTTTTGTGAGCATGGGAGGTATTTGTTTAGAGCTAAGATATTTTATCGTTTTTCATGATCCACAACTCCCAGGAAGGAATAACCTGCAGCAGGTATTTAAAATAAATTAAAGTACTTAACATAAACTCTTTACTCCATTGGTTGAAATGAATGCTGCCCAACATATATCAAATATATCATTGTGGCAATATCAATATTTATATCTTTAAAAATTGTTGCCAATATATTCCAAGTTTTATGAACTTACATTTTACACGACGTTGCCCAAAATGTTAAAAGGTCACAGAATAATGGAAATCCATAATAAAAAGAGGAAGAAGTATGGACATATCACACCATACATCGCTATCGCAATATTCCCTATTATCAGCGTCACAAAATTTTCCAGTATCATGCAGCCTTACCTAAAATATTTAACTTTTTACACCCCCCACATTGTGGTTAATGCAGATTTTTGAAATCTGTTTTCAGAACCTTAATTTTGTTCGAAACAAAAGCACATTTAAGGAATCTGTTTGGGATCCAGATTTTTAACAAACACAAGAACCCTGTCAAAAGGATAAAAACGTAACAAAATCCCTTTGTGAGTCGGATCAAATGCAGTAAATTGTAGAAAAACATCAAACATTGCGTTGCTTACTGCAACTTTAAAAAATGTATTTACAACAACAATATTTATGTTTATAAGTGTATTTAAAAAAGATCTCTCTTTTAGCTCTAGAAAGCCATTGTCCATTACTAAATCCAATGGGATGTCCCAGCCCCTAAAGCCTGGAGTTGAAGGGTAAGAATAAAGGGCCAGGGGTGAAATAATTGAGATCTGCTCACAGCTTTCTCTGCATTTGATGAAAACTTTAATACTACAGTGAAATCTGTATGTTGCGTCTCTGTCTGGATGTTCAGATGCGCCTCATGCAGTCTTAAAAACACATGTAGCACATTATAGCGTCTAATCTGCCGTCTAATCTCCTTGCCCGGTGATTATTCCACAGATCAACAGCTCGATGCTGAAGGGGGAAAAGTGATGCCATTTTCCCTCGTCGCTCCTCAGTGTTTGTGTAATGGAGCTCTGCCTTTTTCCGGTTATTGTGTGGGAGCAGCTAAGAGGCCTGGAGGGGCGGGGGTTAGGCTGGAAGTCTGAACGTAGTCCAAGTACTGTAACAAAGCACGCCTACGTACGACACACTCACTCACCGGCATACGCAGTCCACTGGGGGTGAATATATGAGTGTAAGTGAGACGGACTGGCTGACCAGGCTACCTGTTCTCTCCACCTCAGTTATGAGAGGCGAAACTGATGCACTGAGGAAGCTGGCGAAGGGTGAGTTCAGAAGTAAAATACAAGATGAAGAAAATGAATGCAAAAGAAAAAGAAGAAGTAGTCAGGGGAGCTTATGAAAACAGATCTTGCGAGGGCTTTGGCTGGGAATCAATCTACATGTACATAAACACATGTAGAAAAGTACAAACAGTAGTCTCGCTCGTCCACTCATACTCCACATTCCACTTTAATCTGAAGACAGTAGAGAGGGGACAATCTGGGAGGAAGGGATGTGAAAGGACAGAAGGCTGTGACCAAATGTTGAGCAAGACGAGAGGAAAAGAGCAAAACAGAGGAAATGCAGGCAGATGAAGGCAGGAAAATGGGTATGGATGGGGGGGGGGGGTATACCTAAAATAGACAGACTGGCTAGGAGGAAGAGGAAGGAATGAGGGGCCTGAAGTAGAGGGAAGGAAAGCAGGCATTTTGAACATGATTGGGAAGTTTTGTTGAGAGAGAGAAGAAAGAAACACATGAGCATCATCACATGTCAGTCGTGTTTCCTCTCTTAAGGAAATCACTCTCCTCTTGTTTCCAGTCTCGTGTTCTATTAAAAAAAATAAAAAAATGAAAAAGAGAGAGAAGACTAAAGAAAGCTCTGGAGTGAGGCAGAAAATGACGACGACAACGTGTCTGAGGGCAGGTAAAAGGATGGGAAAGGAGCAGAAAGTCAACGGGAGGTGGAGGAGCAAAACCATGGGAGACGACGGAGGTAGGGAGGAGAGGCGGGGAGGTCAATTAAAGATAAGAGCTGAAACCCTTTATATCCGTCACAGATGCACCTCGAGCCTGTTTTCTACCCATCAGATAATTAAATTCCTCCACTAGATCGTTTGTAATAAATAAAGAACAAACTCTAATATTAACCAGCATCGGGGGAAAAAAAAATATTAAATGACTGAGAAGCTTATAAAAGGTCAACCTTATTTTTAGAGATAAAATACCCTTTACTTCTAGTTTTCTTTTAAACAAACCCTTTTGTGACCAACTCCTTAACCATTTAACAGTTTAGTTCTCTTAAGCTATTTCATCAAATATGATACAATAAAAAAATGCTTAAATCTCAGGTTAGATTTTCCTAAAATGGATTTGATAATAAACCATTTTCAGTGAGTGTGTCAGCTTCACGACGTACAACAGAGACAACCGCAGCCTTGAGAAGAAGCAGCAAAGGAGATTCGCAAGATGTAGAAGCAAAGATGTATCACTATCAGCTGTACTTCATAATAAACACTCAAAAACAAAAACAGGAGGATAAATAAATATTTCAAAAACACTTTTTTTATGGAGCACCAGAGACTCGTTTTAGTCACTATGACAATCCTAAAGTTAATAGAGTTTGGACAGACTTAGAGGTTTGGAGGATGATTTTAAACATTTTTACAAATTACTTTAAAGCCCTGTTTTGGCTTAAACGGTCCAGCCTAAGTCTGAACTCGTCAACCTTACAAGCATGTTGGACTCTCTGACAGCTGAAATCTACTGACAAGAAAGAAAGGAAAAACCTGCTTTCCATGTCCAAATTCTGGCTTTTCAGGCTACAAATAATTACAAAATGATATTAAAAGAAAAGAGGTTAGCTCATAGTTATTTTAACATCCAGTTTAGTGCTCAAATATTCATCTCTAGCATCACCAACATGATCACCTTCTGGCTTTTTCCTCTACAACATGAGAGTTTAAACACAGAAGACTCCAATAATAATTTTACAAACCATGTATCCTAGAACTGCCAGGGGCCCCAGCGAGTTTAGAGCGGGGCCACGGGTCGCCTCTGAACTGAGCCGAATATAGAGAACTAAGCATCATCTTGACAGCCGGGCATACAACTGACCTGAGTAGAGGTCTCCATTGCTGTAGGCCTTGCCGCGTCCCTCCTCTTCGCTGGGCACGGCCGACACCTGCTTGGCCGAGGTGCAGCCCATGGCCTCACTGTCCGAAACTTCTCCTCATCGCACTCTCACCTGACCAGGACAGAGAGAGGGGAGCTTTATAATCACGACAAACGCAACAATATGCATGTAAGGTAGAACTGGAAGACACTGGAGACCGAAAGATGAGGTTTCCCATTTGTTTGTCAAGACCGGATACGTTAGAGTTGAACGATATTAGGTTAATACAGCGATGACAATATCAGATATCCAATCTGCGCTTCCGACTCTGTGACTGTTAACATTTTTGACAGGTTTTAATGAGCGTTAACTGCCTCAGCATGAAAAACACACCTCAAAATATATTAACCAATAATAATTACTACAAACAGCCCTTCAGCATATGAATTCATTGATATTGCGACCAAGTCGTAATAAAACACTTTTTTTTTACTCCCCTGTCTGTGAATAGATCTAATTAAACGTCTCCTGTTGTGGCGTAATTAAGATTGCCAAACTTATTTCAGCAAACATACCGTTTACTTGGATGTCACCCTTGGATATTTTTAAACAAATTAGCAAAGGTATTAATTTAATCTTTTTGGACATTCTGAGATCATCCTTTGATATATATTTTCTGATGTCATCTTCTGACATGATGTATCGTTCAACATTATTTTTCTGCATATGGATACACGTGTGCCGTTGGGACAATTCTTCAAACTGGACCGAATTTAACAACAACGAAGCCTTCAAGTGTGAAAACACCCGCCCAAGAGTGAAGGACAAGGATAGGATAATGATTATGTCTTAAAGAAACAGGAGGATTTATGTGCATAAATGTAAAACATCACAAAGGAGAACAAAGTGTGGAAATGCTGAAGCAACATTTAAAGCACATAAAACATATATTTATCTTCCAAATCCTGCAAAACGATCCTAAGCACAACTGGTCCTCACAAAGATGCAATCACTCGCCAATAGAAAGTTAATAAGCAAACATGTCGGGGAGGAACTCCATACAATTATGAATCTTCTGAACAACAATTATAGTTAACACTTTTTTTTTTTTTAAACACTCATCTGGAAGACATGATGGGAGCATCTTCCCACCCAGCAGGAAAACTGGCACAGAAGCTGTGAGGATCTTTGTCAGTCAAACATATCACACCATAAATGGAGTCCATGTCAATCACAGAAGACAAAACAGCAGTCAGATCCCTTCTGACGGCTGCCAGCAATGATCCGTGTTGCTCGAACGGAAATGAGATGAAGAGGAGGGATTGACAAGGGTCAAGAAAAGGATGGACAATTGAGTGAGAAAGGAAAAAAAAGACGAGCGCAGACCTTCAAACGCGCCGCCTGCCCCTCCTTCCCCCCTTGGAGTGTTTGAAGTCGACAGCGGCGGCTTTTATTTCTGTGTTCAGGCTGTGGCCGACCGGACCGTCTTATCTGGCTACAAAGTACCACGTGTGTGTGTATGAGGAGGAGAGATGCTGAAACACCGGCACTCCGAGGCTAACTAAGCCTCATTTTGTTTTAGACTCAATACCCACATCGAGGCGCTTTAACAGACAAAGAGGAAACCCACAAAAGAATCTTTCCTCGCTCCCTTGGAGATTTAACGATAATTTCATAAGGCAATAACAAGCGAGCAACTATCAGGACCAACTCGCTCTCCACACACACAAACCGGCGTATAGGGCTGCTTTCTGTGCCGTCACCTGCTGTTTAACTGGGACACCTCCTACCAAGCTACAACTCTGCTTCACACCGTTCCCAGAGCCACCAGGATGATCTTTATACAGGCAGAGGCACGCAGTCGTACTTAATCCCATCAGGCAAATTCAGCCTGTGCTGAACGAGCAACACAAATGAGCATCCGGCACCGATCAAGACAAAGTGTGTGTGCACAGAGATATAATCTGTAGAGAAAGCACTGTACCAGAAAACCACAAGTATTACTGCACTTCACAGAGCCCAAAACAAGGCATTAATAAGTAGTGAAAAAAAGGACACAAGTTTTTTTTTAAGATAGATTTCTGAAAAGTGTGATGTGCATTTGTAGCCAGTCCCTTTTGCACTGACACGCATAAATAAAATCCAGGGACGTAGAAGTTGCTCCAGGAAGTGGACCTCTGCTGGCTGCTTGGGATGGGTAGGGTCTTGGGAGAAATCAGCTTGAAAGTCTGTCTCTAGCAATAACAACTGTGTTTCCACTGTAGTGATGATTGTTGTACATCAAGCTGTAAAATTCAATAAAGAAAGTTGCAAAAAAACAAGAATAAAAATCCCGGGTCGCAAACTGCATTAGAAGATGCTATAAAAAGCTGGTATAATGTTAAATACAGCAATCATTAGATCAGTTGCAACACACATACATACACATTTTTTCCCGACTAGGTTTTTTTCCACTTACTCCAACACCCCTTGGCTTTCTGATCCTTGCGACTAAAGATCATATTGTTAGTTTGGATGAGATATCATCCAAGTAGCCAAATAAATTGTTGAAAAATATCACTAACGTCAGCTAACCTGGTTGCAGAGGACTTTAGATGGGAAAAACAATTAACCTCATTTGTAACTTTGACCTCAGAGAACAGAAAAGGTAAGGTTCAACTGCAAACCTACATGGCCAGCAATCTAAATAGCAAAACAGCCAACAGGTCCGTAGTAACTCTGTAGGAGCTCTGGAGATCCACACCTCAGGTGGGAAAATATGTCGACCACACAAGTAACAATTGTTGACTTTAAAAACAAGTTATTGTTTACGGACAACCTCGGTAAATACAGCTTAGAGTTTGCTACGAGTCCTGTAGCGGGCGCAGCAAACAATACTGAACCTTCAGCCCTACATGCAATAAGCTATATATAAGAAAACTAATGAAAAAAGAAATGCATTAAAACCTCCTTTAACACAGCATGTCCACGAGTAAACATGGTGGTGGTAGGATTGGGCCAATAGGACCAGGGGCGGGAACTTTAAAATGCTTTAAGTTCAACTTCCAGCAGGATGACAACCCTAAACATATAGCCAGAACCACAACAGCATGATTTTAGCTGACTTCAGGGTAGCTGGTCCAACAGAAGATCTCTCATCACTTCATCATTGATGTTCAGATGTCTGACTGAGCCTGAACTATTTTAGTATGCGATACAAAAATCATACAAATGTGCAAAGCTACTACAGGCATAAACTAAAATGACCTGAAGCTGTCAATGCAGTGAAAGTTACTATTATTGCTTCTTCAGTCTGTCACAAGGAACTGCATTAGCATCGAGCTGAAGTAAATATCAGATGAGCGGAAAAACAGAAACTCCCTTAAGGAAAAACCTGTGGAGGAGGTGTATTGAGAAACCTGCGTAGCCTTGGCAGATTTGATGTTTCGAAGGGTCTGTGGTGTGTGGGCAGCCTCTTGTTTTTAAGGCTTTGATTTGTGTGTATTGAAGCACCAAATTGTGAATAGAGAAACTAGACAAAAATAGACACGGCGGACCCAGAACTGTTGTGCGGGGATAATGTTAGACTCTGTGGATCGGTAAGCTGCTATTACTTAAGAGTTAAGGCTGGTAGGAGGATTATTGCACAGCAGAATATACCTATAAATACATAGAAGCCAGGCCTACGAAACAAAAGCAAAGGTCGCAAAGTGTTTTATGACAACTTTAATATCCAAGGGGTCAGACATGCTTAACCCATTTAGACGACAGAACAAGAAAATATTGCAGCAACCAGCGCAGATATTTTCCTACAACAGTTCTGCAAGCAAGAATTTCCAAAACAATTAAAGGCTCACCAGTGTCAGAATATTCTACTTTGCATCCTTCTTTTTTTTCATGCGTTCAGACTACAGCTGGAATCGGCACGAGCCGGTCCTTCAGCGCTCCTCGCATAGGCCGGCCCTTCAACTCCAGCCGGACGGCGGCTTCGATTTAAGCCCAGAGGACAGCTGCGCAGTGCCACTCAAGAGCCCGCCAACACACCCGTGAAAGCTAAAGTGTGTCAATGGGGCAGGCTTAGTCCGGAGAGCGCGCCAGCCGTCTCCCTTTCCCCGCACACACATAAACACACACCAAGCTGACATGAACTGATAAACAGGCTACATGTGACAGGGATAAAAAAGATCCTAACCGCTTCGGGATCCAGCCTGGTAGGTCCGGACGCTTTGCATTTGTTCCCTTTCAAAACAAATTGGCGCCTTAATCTGCAAACGCCGCATACCTCGGGTTGCACTTCTTGGATTAGTTTTATGATAAATCTCCATTTGTGTGTAAAATTTAACTCCTCGTCTTTAAAAACACACACCTGACTCACTCTAAAAGGCCTACTAAGTTTAGTGGCATCCTCAACACAAGGAAATAACAACCAACACTTAAAAAAATAAAAGGTAAATTGGCAAACAGAAATACTCGCCAACGCCTGCTAACTTTAAAACTTGGGGGGGGTTAAATGCTTTGCATTGTGAGTAAAAGCAGACTTTACAAGGGAGTTTGTCAAAGGAGGAACTCAAAGAGGAAGGTGAAGAAAAAAAAATCATGATTAGGGAGATATATATGCTTGCATAAACATGCACTGTGCTCACATACTGAGAGGTGCAAAGGGTTTCTCCAACAACGGCCTGAGCTAGAGGAAGAGCAATCGAGCTCAGAGCCAGGCAAACTGGCTCACCGGACGTGAAAGGGTAAAGGAGAGAGAAAAGGGAGTCACACACGGACGTTTCGCTGAAACAGGAGTCGTTTTAACCTTTATTTTTTTTATATACATGCTTCTTTCACATCAGGGCCTCAGTGTGATGAGGAAGAGATTACTTCAGCTGTGGAGCGAGATTCACAGCGAAACGACCAGTGACACGGCACTGATTAATTTTGCCGCTATATCAGACCGCGCCGTGCGCCTCCGCACTTCTCTATAATAAACCAAAGTAAACCGGGGCGGGTGTGAACTTCACTGAAAACCAGAAGTTTCCACACACCAAGCAAGGTTTTTGGTAAATTCATGTGCCATGCATCGTTTTAAAAAAGCAACGTCTATTCGTGGATGCCTCATATTACAAAGACAATATAGCATTTGTTAAAAAAAACAACCTCCTTAATTATTTTCACTGTGAGTATCATGTTTTTTTAAATCTAATTCCTAAAGAGAAAAAAAGCTATTGAATTGCAAACCACAAATTTCTCAACTTTAGGTTTTTAGGTTGTGCAATCTGCAGACGTTTGTATGCAAAAGGTCAAACAGCTACATCTCTGCTTAATTCAGAGTTCATGTTGAAGCTCTGTAGGTTCTATTTTATGTTCCAGTGGACTGCTCCTGAGTCGCCTTTTCTTTCTGATTGTAGTCCTTCCTGTTGGAACTAAAAACAAATAATAAAATGAAGAAGAAATAAATAAAAATCCCATGCATCTATGGTTTCTGGGTTGTCATGCCAGTATGAAGGCAAACATATCTTGGATCACATGAAAGCAACAGCTCCTAACAACATATCTCAGGTCTTGCAACGACCCGACACCGACAAATCACGAGCGGGCGGCTCAACGGTGATAAAAATCTGTCCTGGGCGATTTACAAGCAAACAAACAGCTGAGAAAAAGATGGATTGTCTCCAGGCATGTTGATGTTGTAGAGTCAAACTCGGACCCAATTTTGTGCGGAGTAATTTACACAACTCACGATAAACTTGGTTACGCTGCTTTAAATAGGCGACACGTAGGGAAGTGAAGTAAACTGGAGTGATTGATGACTTCACAGAGCCGTGGATGTGCAATCTAGTAAAAACCATCAGCTGAACTGGTAGAGCTAATTTAAACCGGCTGGTTTCCTGGCATGCAGCTGGCTGCAAATCTTCGTTTTGGCCTAAATGACTCGCATGTTCGGGTGAGACAATATGAGGCTTTAAAGCCTAGGAGGCGGCAGCATCATGCTGTGGGCTTGTTTAGACTGTTATACATAGATGGCTCCCAACAGCAAATCAAAACTGGTCTTATAACCAACTGCAGCAATCCCTGATGAACTGATCACACTTTGTGGCTAAATCAGCAACAGGTTCTTCATCTTTTAGCAGCAGAAAGGTCGTCTGATGAAGAACCACCTGGATCTCTGAGGTGAACAGTTCCGCAACGCAGCTTCCAAGTCCAATCAATCATGATATTTACTTAGACCGGGCAGTTAACACCTCACCTTTAATCCCGTTGTAGTTTGGGCTCTCCATCAGCCAGACAAGCCACACAAACACAAACAGGCAGAACGAGATGACAGTAAACTTTGAATGGATCTCACTTAACCTACGACTGCACACTGTAGATTTTCTTTGCTTCTCAAAGATCTTACTATAAGTTTAGGTCAATGTATAAATGTGAAAATACGAATGTTAAGCCAAAATGTGATTTTAATATCCTTTTCCTAATTCAAAATGGACCAAAACAGTCCTGTCGCTGGTTTTCATGTTACTGTGAGGCAACGGTCAACGGTTGGGGGGTTTTTCTTGTAAATGGAAAGCCTTCAAATCATAGCTTGCAATCAAAGCTACATTTCAATGCTTTCATGAATGTGGGGTGACAAAAACAAGCTTTATATGATGAGTGCAACTGTTCGGAACCCAAAAACTAAATCGATCAGCAGGTAGGTCTGAAAGCAAAGTTGTTAGGAAGTCATGAGGATCAGTGCCGCAAATATGCTGAGCCTGCAGTCCTATACACCGCTGTCGTGGGTTCAATTCCAAGCCATGGTCCATTTGCTCTCTCTGGCTTCTTGTTGGTAGCTGGACCAGTGTTATAAAAAAACTTTTAAAAGTTAATTAAGATAAAAGTCAATGCAAAAATACAAATAATTATATATATATATATATATATATATATATAAACATCGGCATTGGCCATTTTTTAAGATATTGATATCAGTTTAGTTTGATGAGATAAAACTTGGCTGATATTAGCAACCAATATTTATTCTTTATCTGGTTGCGTCACGTTGTATTTTTTAATTTTATTTTTTTGTTCAGTAACAGCGATAGTGATGCTGTGGATGCAGTTGGTGCATCCCAACCTTTCCCTCATTCAGCTTCACAGTAGATGACTAGGTGCCTTAAAGGTAGATTGCAAAATGAAAAAGGGTGAGAAAGCCTTTCAGTCGTCTCCTAAATATGCAGGTTTAATCCAGAGATAACGTATCTCCTGTGATGTGATTCAGTTTATACCAAACAGATCCCAGAGGGAAGATAGATTGCCCTGAAGCATGCTGTCAGGCCTGTTTCATTCCTCACGATAACATTCTTTTGCTGCTTACTGACGTTGTGACACAAGTAGATGCAGGTCAGGGCATGACCTGTTAATAGTTTCAGTGAGTGGAATTGTGAAAATAAAAAAATCCTAGACAATAGAGCCTCATTGTGGCGGCATAAAGAGACTTCATATTTCTCAATGTGCTCAGATTCACGGTTGATCTTTATGCTGAGTGCTACAATATATTTATTTAATACTATGAGTGAGTGAGTCTGTTCAACGTGGGGTTTTTCCGAGCGACAGCTGCAAGGCCAACTGACCCGGCCCGCTCCGACACAGCAGCCGACCACGCAAGGTCAACCTTGTTTACGTTTCCTTACCCAGATCCATCTGAATTGCAAACAAACTGGCCCACGTGCAGCAAAAATGAGAGAATACCGACATTAATATTCATCAGTAACTACCTCGACTGAGAGAAAAAAATAAATATCAGTCTGTGAGTTACTGGCGAGCTGCACGCCACAGGATAATTAGTCTTATGCAGGTTATGTTGGCTGATAGAGAAAAAAAAAAAGAGAGGATGAATTGAAATGTTTGGCTGTTCCAGCCGTGCGCCGAGGAGCTGCAGATGAGTCTGTGGCTCACATCTCAAAATGGCTGGTGTCATATCATATGCTACTCTGTCCAGATGCAAACCTGCTAGCCTCATCTTACATCAACAAGGCAGCCTTTAGGAGCCTAAGGACACTCAACACAGGGTCGGTATTGTTCCTGATGGCGGTGCGGGTGATCCAGTCATCATGGAAGGAGCGCGTTTTTGTTTTGTTTTTCCTAATTCGGGAAAACAAGCAGTAAAATGTGTTTGTAAAAAAAAAAACATCAGAATGATCTAAACATTTATACTGCATCGTTCTTCACCAGTAATACATGCATATTAATATACACTCATCATACTGTCATTTTTTTTTAACTTTCTTTGCACAAATTCATGAAAAAAAATCCTTAAATAAAAATGTTGTAGTTTTCAGCGGTTTGGTCTTGCAGCAAGAAGTTTGTGGGTTCAGATCCAAGCCTGGGGCCTATCTGCATGTAGTTTCTCCTCCCATGCATAGGTTTCCTCCGGGCACTCTCACCACAGTCCAAAATTAAGACTTTCACGTTATTTAGACTCTCTAAATTGTTTTTAGATGCAAGTGTGTGCCAAACTGTTTGTCTCGTGTTTCTGTATGTTGTCCAGTGACGGACTGCAGACTCAGAAAATGCGGCAGTTTTAACAGATGTTAAAACATTACAGATGTTTGCTCCAGTCACAAAAATAAATTGAATTACATCTAAATGAAAAAGCTACAGGGGATCAACGAAATTGTCAAAATAATCAAAAGTTAGTCAAATCAGAACTGCTGGTCATATATTTACAATGTTTAAAGTGCTCATAACTGGTATAATCGTAGCACTTTTATGCATTTTTTGATTGTTTATTTAATCAGATACGTTTCAGTGTAACAACAATCCCCCCGTCTAATCAATACATTTCCTATAAATCAGATTCTAACTCCTTTGAAACCTTTCCATTGTGTCCTGTTAAAACCAGACTTAGATGCCTTTAGATTGAGAATTTTTTTTTTTTAAAGAGCAGCACAAAGTTGTGAAAAGTATTTGAGAAGCGGAAGGAAAAAAATCATATACTGATTTCATTTATTTTTATTATTATTATTATTATTAATAATACAGTTTCTTTCAAAAAACAGTTTTGTGCAATCTGCACTGTATTACAGTGGTCAAGTCAATCATCGAATCTCTAAGCCGATTCTTGATAATAATTTGCTCTGGACCATTCTAACACACTTGGATCTCAACCAGCGGTTTCAAATTTCTGGCCCTCAACTTTTAGACGCGTCCTCTGACCTACGCACTTGAATTAAACGGCCAAAATGCCTCGCTGGCGTTCAGTCGAGCTCTACTAATTAGCTAGTATCCGAGCCAGCCCTGGAGTTCGAGAACGCTAAAAAAAGAAACTCACATTTCGATTTTATCTGACCAGAGTACATTCTGAGACTTCGTCCATTTCCCCTTGCCCGTACACTTCTGCTACTTTTAATATGATATAAATTGGTTTTGAGACAGAACTTGATAGATGTGTCTCTTTTGCTCAATTTAAGACTTCTACTTTCATACAGAAACCCTTGGCAAATTTTCCTTTTAAAAAAAGATTTGTTGCTATATTTACTTTTTTAATAAAAAGAATGCAGTTTTCTTTAAATAACTGAACTGAAGCCTTTGTTTTTTAGCTTTCTCGTCATTTTTTTCTCTGGTTCATCCCATAATTATTCCGATAGCATTTTATTAAACCAATAAACTTCCAGTGAAGGTTTCGCAGAGCTTAGATTATCATAATGCAGGCTTGCAGACATCCTTCTCACTCCTTTTTATGCACAATAAAGAGAGAAAGAGATCCTGGTACTTCAGAGGCAAAAAAGGAAAGGATGATTCAAAGAGGCTAAATTAAATAGAAAAAAAGTTAAAATCAATGCACCTCCATCTCTCCTTCCAGCTGTTCTCTGAGCATAAACTAAAGTGTAAACACAGTAAGGGACACGCAGATTGAAGCTGCAACACACAGGAGCACACTCGCCAAAGGCAGCACCGCCAAACCCCGTTAACATAAAAGGCGAGGAGTCAGAAACCAGCATCGGCACAAACACAGCTCAGAGTCACACTGTGGCGGTAAGTCTGCTGCAGCACGCGCGAGGACACGCGTGGAAAAACCCAAACACCACTTCAGAAACAACAGTGGACTGCAACCCCTCCACGTCTGACGCAGCAGCGTTAGCAGGTTTTCACTGTCACCGAGTCCAGCGCTGCCCTCGGTCGAACAGAAGGCAGAGGGATCGGGTTGTGCTGGCCATGTGCTTTCTGCTCTGCAATATAGACTCATCATCTCACCAGGGTCTGCTCACATAAAGCACAACGACAGCAAAGCGAACAGTGGACTGCGTACGAGCGACCAACAAGGAAACTCCCTTAAACGCCCGCGCAAGGGAAGAGAAGACATCCTGGTCGCCAAGGAAACCCTCCACCAATTGTTGCGTGAAGACCCCGACGGGGTGATTGATGGATGGATGGCACATTTAGACGAATTGAAAGAATAGAAAATGCTTTCACCATTCTACGTTTTACTCTCATCCGTATCAAGATCTGGAAATGGTCTAAAACAATTTCTAGACTGTAGAGGAAGCTTGTAACAAACCCTCGCAAAAGAAAATCTCTACTGTGACTGTTCTCACGCAGAAATCTAAAACTTCTGGTACGTTTAAAAGAGGCATGATGTTAATGAGCCTGTCACTTTTGTTTTACTAATTCCCAGCAGTTCAGCAATAAAAAAAAAAGGTACAAGTAAAATGTTTGAGTGCTCAGAAAGTGACCGATATTAAAGCGAACCAATGATAGCTTTAACGTTAATAGTTAGTTTTGAAGCCGATTCAAAAAGTTGCCCTGAAATTCCCAACACGGCTTTCTAACCACACAGCGATTTAAAGGCGAGTGGCAAAACCAAAGGAGAGGGATTAGCTGTACTTGCCAACAACTGCCGCCGTCATCCAGGACATGTTTCTGTGGAATATCGTCCAAGTCCCTGGATACCGAGCTGTTAGCATCTCATGAGACCACCACACGGCAGCGATGCTTTCAATCAGAGGCTCCGTCGGATTCGTATGAACACCGACCGTCACCGGAAACCTCTCCTGCCCACAGCGTCACCGTCCACAGCGACTCTTCAAAGATACGAGTTACGAAAACTATTAATTTATTTGGGATAAAGTGCTTTTAAATTCAATTGAAAAGTCAGTGTCTAATGGCTCTTTTTTCAGTAGTTTCCGGTAATCACAGCCAGAGTTGATTAACTAACAAAACGTAGGCCAGACAAAAGCTTCAGAATCACACAAGTGAATAGAGCGATAAACTGGGTGGCTCTCTGGTTTTGCAGTGGTGTAAAAGTTAAAACGCAACCATGAACCAGGTTTATTCAATGTGATCCGAGCAGCAAACTGTGTATCATTTTGCCTACAGTTTCAATTTAAACACTGTCAATGGTACTATTAAGATTTTACTACAAGATTTGCATTTCCTTTGTCGTTTTGATATGCAGGATAAATAAAGAGGAAAATTATTGATACGGGGGAAAATTAATGACATTAGTATGTTTCTATGTGTGACAAAAATCCCAACATTTGCGCAGAATGGGCGTACATTTGGATTTCAAGAAATTTCAGCAATCACTGACGACAAAGAAGCTGTTTGTGCAGAGTTGTGGGACACGGCTAGAATCCTCAGATTTTTTTTAATCTCTTCAACAGGATTTTTTAGCTGAGATATAATGAGAAAACACGCCGTCTGCTCATAAAGCATCACTGGGTTGATTTTTAGGTTCAAACCAGGTTTCATGATGAACTTAAGCATCCTACGCCTCGTCAGCTGAAAGTCACCATCAGGCGCACCCAATCATCATTCCAGTCAACGCCAGAAGGAAGAGGAAGAAAACCCCGCCGGTCAGCAGTCAGAAAGAAAGTTCAATCAACCAGAAACTTAAATACATTCATGCTTCGTAAAGCTTCATAGCGAGGTCAGTGGGGTCAAACATAAAGTAGAAACTAACTCAAAATCAGGTAACGTCATCAACCTAAATAAAGCAAAACATTATATTTTTTCCACTCAGTATAACTTGGTGATGAAAAATTGTAGAAAACTGTATAAAGTATCTCTAATTCATTTAGGTTCATTGATAACACAGGACTTATAGAGAAATAGCAGTGTATCTGGAAATAAACATTATTTTTTTTTGCGTTTTGGCCTTCCATCCACACAAAAATTTGAATTTACATTAAAAAAAAAATTCTCATTCATAAAAACTTCGACCGAAACAAAAATGTCACAGCCTGCGACAAACGGCGCTTCCCTGAAGTCACGTATGCGACTGATGTTGTTGTTTGGACGGATTACGATTGGCTTTTGTGGGCGGATGTTTTTGACGGGGTATTCCCTCAAATTTCCACAGAAAGAGACGTGATCTACGGCCTCATTTTGGACAATCGACACGATGACTTTCTTATTAACACTCTTGTCATTATTGGGAAGTTTTTAATTTTTTCAAGCCAAATTCATTCAGATCCAGCCAACGTTTTTACGACTCTGTTATATCTCAAAGCTCTTAGTAGAAGGTACAATAAAAATGCCCTCAACTTTAAATCTGTAACTGAAGATTACGACTTAAAAGCTAAACCCTAGCTCTTTATGTATTATTTTTATTATAACATACAATACAACCCAACTTTTTTTATACGTTTTCTATTAAATAAACAAGTTTGTGTTATTGTTTTTTGGAAATAAAAAAAAACTGCTTGTATACAAGGGTAAGCGGAAATTTGTCACATCCTGCGGTAAACGGACCTTACATCCTTACACTTTTCTAATTAATTACTTATTCATAAATTAAAGCGCTTGGCACTGAAGCCACATTCACCATGGATGCATGCATCAGTAGAGTGCCTTGACCCACTGACATGTGACAGGGGTCAGCTAAAATTGAACCTGCAACCTGTCTGACTGCAAAGAAATTACTCCACCCACTGTGCTCCAACAAGCTGACACACAGCATGCTTTTATTCCTAACAAGGAAGTATTTTTATTTTTGGCATATTTAGAACAACTTGGTGTGGATTAAATGTTTTAAAAATAAACAAGTAATTAGAATAACCAATCTAAAAAAAATACAGCCGAGTTTGACATTTGCGTTTGTTTGTGGGGACCCAACGTGAAACCTGCTCAGGATCTCACACAAGGTAGAACCGGCTCTGCTGGAACAGCAGCAGAAACGACCGAGCGACACTCGGGTTTTTACGCACCACGTCGCCGTGGGAGTCTCTGCGTCCACGGCGGCGTGGAGGGGAGACACTGGGCGCTTTGTTACCCCGCGGGGGCAGACACGCAGACTCACGGTGGGAGTGAACCCGGCGGCCTGCAGCCTCTCTGCCCGCCCGGCTGTCTGTCTGTCCTGCAGCGGGACGAGGAGGAGGCGCACCGACCCAAAGCTCGTCTAGCCATTTTTTTTAAAATATAATTCCTGCGTGATAAATACCAACAAACCTAGCAGTCGTGTTTTGTTTTCTTTCCCAACTAAACGAAAGCCCCGACTAATCAGCGCTCACTCGGGAAACAGCGAGGGGGAAAAAATCCCCCACGGGCACACAACGTGGCTCCGAGTGGAGCAGCAGTCGCGGCTTCCTGGGGAACACGGAGGGAAGACGGTCGGGTTCGCTCTTACCTGCTGTGTTTCCGGTCCAGCAGCCGGCTCGGTTCGTACGGTCTCTACCGAGGCTGGGAGGACTGGACGTGAAGTGTGGCGTCATCGGAGCAGGATGCCAGAGAAAGCGCGGCGCGCGGCCATCTTACCCCGCAGACGCACCAATCAGTGCGGGAGCAGCGGAGCGCGCGCCGGGGGGGTCAGGCGGCTCCAGTCACGTTGCTCCATCTCACCTTTTCTAGGGAAATCCTGTTTGAATTGTTTTACTCAAAGGTTTCAGGTTAACACACTTTTTCTCTCTAAATGTTCACAAGTAAACTCATAACCTTAATACAAATCAAATCAAATAAATAAATACTCACATTTTCTCAAGAGTATGGAGAGTCAGAAGTGCCACAATTTAGTTATACGTGATGTTAAAAAAGTTTTTAAAGATTTTGTTTAATTAGCAAATGTAAAAAAACAAACAAATAATGACATTTATAACTGTTTAAAAGAACGAATAAGGATACGTTTTTTTTCACTTGGTAACTATATTACTGGCTTCAGTAATGGCTGATATGGACCTGATGCAGCATCTGCATCAATCATACAGACCTGCATATTGCTTCTGTAGTTGGAATGTAAGAAAGGGTTCGATTAAAATATACTACTCAAGTGGAGAACAGTGGTTCACAACAATAGCAACTTACCGCTTTTACTGATTTCACACAGATATATGATATCAACATCGAACCAGGAGACCCTAGAAAAAAATAAGACATTTTTTTTGAGGGGCTTTTGTAACAAATTATATGTAAGTACACGCAGACTTTTTTGTAATATAAAAAAACTGTTTTACCACATATTTCATTAATATAATAATCTTCACAATTACAATTAAATGACTTGTTTCATTTTAATTTAAAACCAATTAGATGAATAATACAACCGATTTTTAGTTTTTGAAGTAAAAATTGTATTTTTTTTTTCTCTTTGTTTTATAATTGGTAAATTTGTTTTTTGAATGTAACACATTAAAGTAAAAAAAAATATTTTTTATTTTAGACTGGAGAAAAAAACCATTGAAAAATCATAAACATTTTGAATACATTTTACTTTATATTTTATATGTTTTAAGTAAAATGTTAAGGCAACAATAGCGCTAAGTGTTTAGCATTAAAATTTGGCACATCTGGTGCTCTACACTAAAACTGTTCCAAACAGTTAGTTTTGTTGTTTTTATTCAATGTTTTGAAAAAGGTACGTTCACACAAACATTGAATCTGTCGAGTTCAGGATCAATGTCAACAACTTTTTTTGCAAAAGAAAAACACACTTCCCACTTCTGCATTTGAGCTGATGACACCACAGGCACAACAGTTGAGCTGATCAGCAGGCATTAGTAAACAAAAGTGACTGTTTTTATTTTTAAGATTACAGAAATATAGTTGTGAATAGTATAAGCAGTTATTCCTGCTCATCTACAATCTTTCTGGCAGTGATGCCATGGTGCTCACTGAGAACGTCCCATTAAACGTGTGTCATCTTCATTCAAGTCATTTCTATGTGGGCGTCCACCTATAGTTTACAGGAAAGCATGTCGGAAAGTTTTGGCCTTGACTCAAACGTCCCTATTATTTTAATGTCAAGTTGTTATCGCGATTACTTTCCAGATTTATCGGTTTTTTCCACTGAGTTTTAACCATACCCTTTCCACCAATGTGTAATAACTTACTTTTGGGTGTTTTCACATTATTTTCAAACAGCAACGATTAAATAAAAGATTGTTTTCAAAATACAATGAAAGCCAAAGATTAAGAGAAGGTTTTTATTTTTATTGAATCTCTTGGTTCTTCCAGCGCCCTCCAGTGGCGATCTGAGGTTGCGCTTGAACGCACAGAGAATGTTTGTGTTGGAGGTCTTTTTCTGGGCAAAAAGCACTGTATTAATTATACACTATCTTGGCAAATAAATATTTACATATGCAGCTAGTAAATTTTCTCAGACATACAGCACTAAAAATATATTTATCTCATTAATCTTCCCAGATGTTAATCTTTTTTTCTTTTTAAACGTACTAAATGTTTATCATCACGGCCCAAAATCAATTTTTTTTATATTTAATCACATATAATCTGCACGTTCACACTGAATCAATTTGGTCATTGGAGTTAAGAGTGAGAAAGAAGTTAAACTGATCAAAAATAGCCTGAAATGCATAGACAGAAACTACAGAGAAAGAAGAAACGGACTAGAAAGTACAGTACAGTTCCACACTGTTTCAAGCCATCTGGTCCAAGTCATTCAGAAAAAAGACGAACAGACACAACCTGTATCAGAAAAAGAGATATGATCACTGGTCTCCGACTCATTATCGAACAAATGCCTCCCGCGGTTACAGTGAGGGGGCTGCCTGCGCTGGTAAAACCTTTCAGAGGGTAAAATCAACCTTTTGCGACGGCTCCCCTCTGTGTGAATGTATGCCTCCCTCCGGGTCCGCTCCCTATGCTGGGGTAAAACCACATTTAAAGAGCAAAGATGTCAGAGCTCATCTTTCTCCATCTGCTTGAAAGCCTCCAAGTCTTCCCGCCAATCAGCTAGCAGCTCATCCACTGACTGGCTGCTGGAGTCTGTGTCGCCTCGAGGCTCCTCCGACTTCCCAGAGTCTCTCTCCTCTTTAGGCTGGGGATCTACAGCTCCCTCCTCTTCTTTTGTGACTTCCTCCTGGGCATTAGTGACTTCCTCGGCAGCCGATTCCTCCAGCTCCTCCGTGCTTATTTGTGACTGGCTAACGGGTTCAGATGAAATGGGAGTCGTCGCCTCCGTCTGACAGTTTTCCTCCTCTTCTTGCACCTCCACACCTATAAAGGAACCAAGGGTGTGATTAGTTGCTTTGCATAAAATGATTGCAAGTCACACTGCTTTTTTTTCTTTTTTTCGGGGAGCTTCCATTCCAGTCAAAAATAGAAGCATTTTTATAAAGAGGCTGTAATCTCGAACAGCGTGACACTGATTGTGAGTCATGTTTCCTGCAGGATAAAGCCTTCCTCACACAGCCAAACTGTTAAATGGATAAAAATGCACCGAGAAATTTTACCCAGAACCGCCAGGAATCAGTGTGTTGGTGCTAAAAATACAGCTGATTGTAATTGAGCAGTTTTGGCTTTTAGTGATGCGAAAGAAATAACACCCAGGAAAACTACAACTTCAGAAAATAGTCCGGGTATAAGCATTAATGGTATTTTACACTTACATTACATGTTTTATTACATAACTTATTTACAAGAAGCATAAGACTGGAATCAGTCAAATGGACTCCGAATCCTGCTAATGTCGGCATTTTTCTACCCTCGAATGTCCAGGCAACTTGTTGAGGATGGATTATGTCTGCTTATAAACACATCTAACCGTTTTTTTAGGCTGTTTCCTAAAGTTATAAATGACAAAGTTAAAGTTCTGAATGAGAAGTACAGAGGTATGCAAAGCGTACAGTAAAACTTGAAAAGAAGCATAACAGTTAAAACGGTGGGAAAAGAAGAGATTACTTACCGCCCTCTATCAGGCTCCCGGGAAGAGGTTTACCTTTGAATATAGCTGCTGCTCGTCAACAGGAGAAAAGGAAACAAGGAAGGAACAGGTACCAGGTAGGAAAAGAAAAAAGGAATAGTTAAAGGGTTTAGATGGAAAACCAGAAAAGGTGATAGGATGTGCCTTACAGTATTATAATGTGGCTTCAGATCATTCCCTTAATTATTCACACCCCTACTTTTGTTTCATAGTGCTAAAAAAACAACAACAAGGCTAACTTGGTGGGGAGATTGGAGCACAGTGATGCAATCACACTTCTAATGAGCGATTTGTATGGAAAGGAATAATGTCACACCTCTGTCTCGGGCCTTGTCGCTCAGCAGCACCTCCACCTCTCTGTACTCCTTCAGCGTCTCCAACAGGATGTTCCCCTCCTTGTGAAACAGGAAGAGGAGAGGCAGAGTGATGTCATCCGTACTGCGGCCGTCTCCGGCCATCTGAAACAAGGGAGCTGTGTCGCTGCTGCTGCCCTCGTTGTCATCTAAAAAGAGGGGAAAGAAAAGAAAAACACGAGTTAGTGAGAGCCAGCTTTGAAAACAATTTAGGCAAAATAGAATCTTAAACAAAATAGGTTTAAAAAAAAAAGAAAAAAAAAAGAAATATGTACATAAGATGTCATAAATATACAAAGAGGTATTAACTTATTGAATGGCACAAAGCTCTCTTTAATTGCTCAGACATCATGTCGGGAATGCCACCCTATCAGACAGGATGTCTTCAAAGCCAATCCAGTTATTGACCACTAATCTAGTCACAGAGTAGTCAGCATCTGTCTCATGCAGTTTGCTGTCCGCACTGACCGATGACAATGCCTCCGATGGCGCCGGCCTTCTGGATGTTGCGGGCTTTCTCCGCAAACATGCACTGGCCGCGCTGCAGTAAGGCGATGTGGCCCTGGACGTACTCGCCGTTGGTGATCTCGCTGCACCCGCTGTAAGGTTCCGCCACGGTCACAAAGCCCCGTACCTGAGCACACACAGGAGGAAAGGGGCAAAAGTAAATAACATAGAGCTTTGCAAAGGGTGGCAAATACACCGTCGCTCCAGTATCTGTGTGCACAATATTCACATTGCAAAACATTGTTTGGAGTTCACAATTTCTATTTTTCATGCCGATTTAATATTTAGCAATTAGGACACAGTTTAATTGCAGTGAGAGCTCACACCAGACACAGATGACATTGTCAAAAATGCTGCATCTCACATAGAGTGGGATGCAAGAAAACAGACATGCATCGCAACCGATATCATTATCGCAGCATTTACCAATATTACTGCCGTTGGAACGTTTTTACTGTCGTGCGACCCTAATAACTTTAAGTTTTACAGCCACCAAGTTCATGTCCATTATATATGATATAGACTAGAATTAAAGAGTGCCTTTTTTTAGTTTTTTGATCAATAACTTAAATGTGTCCGCACAGTGGGGTATTTCTGCATAGAGTTTCCTGTGCATGCATGGATTTCCTCTTGGTACTCCTTTTTTCTCCCCCAGTGCAAAAACACAAAAAACTGCGAGTGTGAGCACAGTTATTTGTCTTGTCTGTCTCTAGGTGGCTTCAGCGATGGACTGGCATCCAGTCCAGCGTGAACGCTGCAGACAGACACCGGCCCACACTAAGATCCGCAATCACCAGGTCTGTCCATTGAATGGTAATTTTAGTTCACAGTCAATTCAAACACTTTTAATTTCCTACATATATTCGAAAAGGTTCAAACTAAGAGAAATAGGAAAATAATAATGACAAAAACACTGCAAATGCAGGATTTTTTTTTCACACCTCAAGGAGAAAAAAAAAAATTAGCTCACTTACCCCAGTGGAACTTTTGGAGAGATCTGTGCCAAACTGCGCTGGTCCCGCAGTCAGCACCACTCTACCAAAGAACGGATGGGAGACGATCTGGATGGCTCTCGGGGGCAGCTGCTCCTTCTGCTGCTGGCTGGAGAGCTCCATCATCTCCTGCATGAAACGCACCCCGTCCTCTGCTGCTACTGCGCTCACAGCCTACGTGTAGGTGCGACAGAGTGGGAGAGGAGAGAACCCGGTCACACCACGAAAATACGAGAGGAGTGACACTACTCCATCTATCAGCTCCACCACTGGAATAAAGTGATAAATCTATTAGATTTTTATCTTGTTTTAACAGGTATCTGCTTTCGGCTGTGTTAACCTGCGTGGCGTGCTGAACCAGCTGCACCCTGCCATCTTTCAGGTGGATGAGACTGACTCCCATCCGTCGAAGCAGCTCCAGATGCTCCGGATTGTTTGCCATGAAGTCCTGAGCACTCAAGGGAGGACGACCCATACCAGGTTCCCTAAAAGGACGTAAAAGGTAATTAATAAAATATCAAGAGACACGTCAATAGAAAACAACCATAAGTGAAGTAGAAGATGAGCAATGCATGTTTGAATAATAATATTAATGAAAAAAGGTAGCAGTTACAGTAAACCGATAAGCGCAGGCCTCCGAGCCGGTAGGACCTGTGTGGTTGAATACCTGTACGGGGCGGGACGAGGACAGCTCTTGTCGAAGACAGTTCGAATTGGTTCTCTCAGGCTGCGAGGAAACGCGGGGTCCGGAAACAGGAGCCGAGTGTTGGGACACGTCCAGTCGAAGTTGGAGTCGTCCAGCTCCCCCTCAGACTAAAAAAAATGTTGAGACAGGGTCTGCCATTATTGGCGACACGCTTCATTGCTTCCTTCAGGTTTCGGTGATTTTAAATGCTCTTTAAATTACCGTTTTGTTTGAGAGAATGGATGAGGCGTTGGGGGCTGTAGAGAGGGAGAGAGGAAGTAGGTGGGCCTCGGTTGTGAAGACGTAGTCTTCTACGTCAAAAGGAATGTCGTCTGCATCAGCAAACAGCAGGAAGAGGTATTTGAACATCTCTGCAAGGAAAAACGAGTCCATTCTGGAAAATAAGGAAAACAATAGGGTGTGAAACATAAAGATTTACATAATATGTTCATTTATTTGCAACCAAATAACCACAATTGGCCTATTTCTATGCTATCCATGTACATTTTAAGCGATTTAAGATCACTTAAGACTTTGTTGTATTATGAAAATTCCCAGCACACACTTTAGTTTTTATTATCCTAGAAATGAAAATCCCTACCCCTTTGTATGCTGCTCTGCTGTATACAGTTGATTGAATTTGCCTTAAAATGGCCATTTTTAAAAATGAAACCTTAATCTTTGTGTATGAACATCCTGTAGACCATTCGGTTATCTCACATTTTTCTTCATGTGTTTTGAGGTTTTGTTTGTCTTGCATGGTAACACTTAACCTTAAGTTTAAACTGTACTTTCCTCGCTGTACTTTCTTTTTTATTACTATTTATAGTAATGAAATAATAATAAATTATTGCTTTTTTTGTGTTCTCTTCACTCATAGTATGCTCCATGTAGGCCAAAAAGCCCATTGGGTCTCATCAGATTAGTGTGTTTTTGTTTGCCATGTCCGTTTCTGTTAGCGTCCTGAAAACTATAAAACAGAGCTTCTTCTTATTTTTCAAGATTTTCTCCAAAATACTTGAATGCATGTACAATTTTAATTCCACGTCACAATTAAAAATGACCCTCCCCAAAAAATGTATTTTAAACTTGTGGTTCTACTGTGACAAAAAATGTTAAAATACTTTTGCAAAGCACTGAATTTATGATATCTGAATGCAAACGTGTCTGGCCCATCTGTGTGCACTGACCGATCTTCGTGGCTCCCAGTTCGCACATCCTTCATAGCAGCAAAACCACAAGGAACCCGAGCAAAGCGGTTGAGGTTGTCCAGGATGGTGCGTCCAGCCTCCAGGTAGTATGGGTCTCCTGTGGCCTGGTGGGTAGGGAGGTGGTGTTAGAGATTACATTTTTTTTGTAAGTTCCACATTTCCATATGTCAGATATAGTGAAAATATGAACAATTACGCTTAATGTTTGATTGGAGTGAACAGTAAAAATGACGCATGCTAATACCATCTCACTCTGTGTGAGGGCAGTGAAAGCTGAACGTATGCATTGCGGCAGTTGGATCAGTAGCTAAACCACCTTATAAAGGAAGTAGGTGCTCTCTGCAAACTCAGGCCTCAGGGGATGCTGAGCCCAGTGAACCCTGAAATCAGTAGTGAAGGCCTGTGGACAGACAAAGAAAAGGTGAAGCGGTCAGCACATTATAGAGAACCAGAACCAAACTAAAACATACAACCGCAGGGATGTTTCTACCGCTCAATCAGAATCCAGCAACTATGCTTTGATCTGAGCCACGTAATGTAGCTCCGGCTGCATATTTGGGGTCATTCTGCAAAAAGGTGAATGCAGTTCAGTCATTTTTTTGCATTTTAGGATGAGAAATTAAACATTATAATCTAATTTAGCTTCTCCTCTTAATTTTGCAGCTTTATGTATTAAAACTACATCTTTTTTTATTTGTATTTGTATAAGAAAAAGTGAAATTCATGTTTGGACTTATTTTTTCCATGTGTTTTCTCTGCATAATTATTTTGTGGCCTATTAAAGAAAAAAGACAAGGGGTTGTGGTTTTTCCGTGATGAAATGTGATTGCGGTTAGTGATCGTGGGCGTGCCAGGCACAAAGCCAGCGTGCTACCATTTCCAACACATAATCAGCAAAGGTTCATTTTCACTTGGAGTTTGAGTTTCTGGCCTTCTGAATGGCCTCATGGGAGAGCTGCTGTCATAAAGAGTTTTGATCACACAGGCCACAAGTGGGCTGAATTCGAAACCAGCGCAGAGCAACACTGAATCTGAAAGTGCAAAACAGATTACCTCAGGGAGGAAGTTGTGTTTTTTGGTGACTTGGTACAACATCTCATGAGTCTCAATCGCGGGGCGGATATCTCCCTTCAGCACCTGAGTACCGAAACAGTTACGTTGTCAGTGGAAGGCCAAAAAAAAGCTAATTAAAGGTGCATATCTGTTGGGCAGAACGTGATCTAATCCAACCTGAAGTCCGGGGAAGAATGCCAGCAGAGAGTCCATCCAGGAGCGAGCAGGAAGCAGAGGTTTGTGGATGTGGACGTCCAGCAGCAAAGGCGGCTGGCTGATGTACTTCATAATGGATGCATAGTGCTGCGTGGAGAAGGTGAAGGAGAAATGGAACATTTTTAGACACATGGAGTATGAAGACATACATTCGTGGACTAAAGAGCTTAATGCCCTTGAAATCTAGACCTTAAGCCTTCTTAGCATTAATACGTATTTCATGTTATGGAAGAACCAATCCATGGGAAATCTATTATCTAATAAGAGCTTAATACTGGAAAACCAATATGGTTTGATAAGACATGACGAAAGTCTGTTTTAAAAAGGACTTTAAATATTTTTTTTCTAATCTGATAATATATTTTTAGTCAATTAAATTACAAAGAAGATGGAAAATTCTTACATAGAAGAAGCTAAAACTCTAATATTGGATAAACTGACACTTCTCATCATTCCTAATGCATAACAGATCTGCAGATAATGTCTGGGTTCCTAAAAGCATACCAAGGAAAATTATTCAGGACTTGAAACCGATGCACGAGTTCTAAAGCATAGCCTTGCTTCAGTATGTGATGGATACTCCTATGACAAACGTTGTTATGAAGCCGGCGGAGGAATCGATTTACTCAACAGTGTGTGTGCATGTGTGTCCTCACTATATTAAACCGCTGCAGAAACAGGTCATCTCCCAGGAGGATGTAGGCTTTTAGCAGGTATTCATAGTAGGAGTCTATTCCAGCACCGACGCCGCTGTCTGCAAACATCAGCAAAAGCCTTTTTTTCAAATAGATTTTCCAAAGCATGAGACAAAAAGGGCTCATCCAATATCTAACAATTTTATCAGCGAGCTAAATCTTCACTCCGTCTAGCTCCTCTTTGACCCCTCACCTCTTCTGACCCACTCTCCTGAGTGGATGTTGATGGTGGTTCCCACCAGGTTGCTGTTTCTTTGCCTCTTCTCCCAAAGAAAGTCCAGGGCCCTCCGCGCATGGTCCTGCCGGGGTGTAAAGAATAACCAACTATAAATCTAAAACATTTTTATAAATATACAGTAGCGCTCTGCTGTGAGTTACTGACTGACTCAGTGCCCGTTCAGCAGTTTACTGCTGCACCTAGGAAATTAATCAGTCTGCTGCTGAAACAACAAAATGCTTTGACATGCAAACCTATGGAAAAATTTCAATTTTTTGTCATGTTACACAAAATGTTTTTCTTCAATTTTATATAACAAACCAACAACCAAAGTATCAAGGAATCAAGGAATCTTTATTTGTCATCACATCACGTTATTGCATAACTATACAGAAATAATATTGCATTTTTTTTTTTTTGGCAAATAAAAGGTGGAAAAGTGTGGATTTTCTGTCTTTGAGACATTTGCCTGTAAACCCCTTCATGAAATCAATAGCAATACATTACGTTAAGAATTCAACTAAGTAACAAAGAGAAGCCGCTCTAATCTCAGTATGAATGCAGCTGTTCAGTAAGATTTGTTATGCCCCTTATTTATTGTCACGTCTAACTCTAACTAGTTAACTAGTTCATTCAAAAGTGTTCTTTACAGACACTCCAGACCTGACTGAGCCCAGAGTTATTTTCGCAAAGAATGGACATGTCCGATCTCTAGACGTGTGAAGCTTGCAAAGACACACACGTAGTGAAAATATAATTATTATAGTGTAGTACTGTAACATCTGAGGAGTGTGGATACACAGCAAGTACATAATAAGTGTTTTTAGTAACCGCTGTTTGTTTTTACCCATTGCACTACCTGAAGTCAAATGTTTGCTAAGAAAAACACATCTGCATTTAACCAACTACACCCAAACCAGTCAGCGTTCAGTTCCAGAGAAAGACAAATTTATTTCTGACCAGATGCTTGTGTACTTTGTTTCATACATTTAAGTTGTTGTTGTATTGCTTTATTATGAACGATGCAAGCCTATTTTCTGCCATCACTTTTATTTTCGTTCGCAGTTTTACAAGTAAAACCTAGAACTGCAGAAAATGTAACCAAATCTAACGCATACATCTTTCTCGCTCCTTAATAGAGGTTTTGGTCAGCAGCCACCAGTTTTCTGATTGAAGCTTATGAAGGCTTATGTCTAGGTTAATGGATATGATAACTGTGAAAATAATCAGTTTGTTGTTTTTTTTCTACAACAAAAAGCATCTTCCTCTCTTATTTCATAAACTCCTGCAGACCCGATCTTAGGTAAGCCGGGTTACTTAGAGGGTGGAGCGGTCTGGTGCTACCTGTGCAAATATGTATTCAGCAGGTCTTTGAGCCACGTGTGGAAAAACTTTAGTATCAATCTAAAATAAACATTACAGAAACAGAATGGCTCTAAAGGATAACTTCTTGGGTATTATGAATTAGACCAGTACTACTGATGTGTGTGTGTGTGTGTGTGTGTGTGTGTGCGTGTGTGTGTGTGTGTGCCCCCCCCCCCCACACACACACACACACACACACACACACACATTTAATATGCAGTATAACAAATTTTGTAAAAAGTAAGCTATACCTCAAACACAGGGTCCCCAGTGAAGCGGCTTAGTGCAGCAAACTCCAGGATCATGGTGCCCGCGCACGCCGTGCAGGTGTCTGTTTCTGTACCAGTTCTTGTCTCTGGACCCCTGACACCATGTTTCAAGTTTATCTTGAATTAAAAGAAAAAAGAAAAGTGTAAATATATCTTTCGAGAATGAAGTTGGGACTGCCAATCGACTTGACACAGAAGCAAGTCAACCACGTGAAGGCCTTTGGAGCTCTGACAATTGTAGGCTGTGCTGCGAAGTGAAAATGCGTAAGTTTTGAATTGAGACAGCACTGCATGCAAATGTGGCTAACTGTGCGTCTATTTAAAACGCTATTGTTTGGAATAATTGTTTCCAAACATAGATAATCGTTTCTCCTTTATGAAGTTACTTTATGATAATTACAACAATATTATCTCCTATTTCTGGTCAACTACAGCCAGTCTCACCCTGGGATAAGGCAGGCCGCTGCTGGTGTTAAAAGCTGGCAGTAATCGAAGTCCCAAGTCTTTGGCCATTTCCAGGAGCTCGTCTTGGTACCACTGCATTTGTCGTCCTCCCTCCTTCAGCATCACAGCCATAGAATGACCACCAAGAAGACCTCTGGAAGACCACAGTTCAAAATCAGAGCAATTTAAAGCCACTACTTAATTTAAATGTTTTCGGATCAGCTAGACTTTCATGGTTTCTAAAAGGCACCCAGTAAAGTAAGTTGTACTAAATAATAATAATAATACGAGAAACATGTTGTTTTTTTTATATGATTTAGCAGATGAGCCATATCTCACCCAAGGACTCTAATGTTGGTTTCAAAGACTGACACCACAATGTCGTTATCCAGCCGCACATCTGAGAGGACTTTCTTCACAGCGGCTTCAAACTCCGTCGTCTTATTCAGAAGCTGCAGAAACACCAAAATCCCCCTTTAGTTACACACCCAGATACAAGTGTAAAGTTCAATAAAAGAAAGCTGAAACTAAAAGAAAATGTGAATTCTGCTGAACATGTCTCATGTCAAATTTGGTGGTCACTAAAACGTGTTTTTTTTTGTTTTTTGACTTTTCTTAAATAGTATTTTGGATTTTGCACACTTTTCACATCTGCTTTAATTTCATGCCTACTTTGATCCGAATTCTGGATGGTATTATTGTTGAATTAGTCATTAATAGACATTTTCTTGACATTTTTGCAGCAATGATTGTAATGCAATAATCCATTATAATTTGAATTGTTTTCCATGTATTTGATTCATTGTATAAAGTTTCTGAACACCAACAATAAAAGGAACAATACTCACCACCAAAGTATCCAAGGTGTCTATGAGGGTCAAAGAAAACCTGGCAGAGGTTAAAAAAGAAGCTTATTAGCGTCTCCTTTGATATAAATGCTAAAGAGTTTGAATTCCTTTTACTTTGTCGTTTCACAGTATTTATTCGGACAATAAAAGACATTTTGACTAAACCAAACTTTTACTGTAAAACTGTATTTTTTTTTACTGTTACATCTAGAACAGCAACTGGACTGCCAACCATCACAAATTGGTGAATTAGATCACATTTTGAACTAAACAGCTTGGAAACTGTTTAAACGTAAAAACCATCCTAATGTTAATTATTTGGTTTCGCAAGCATCAACACAGAAAAGTTATCCTTGCGATCAAAGGATGAGCAATGCAAGTTTCACACTAATTAGTTCCACTAAGAAGGAAAATCGACAAAGTGTTTGCTTATCCGTACATCACCCTTCTCATTGCATTCTGCCCACAGAGAAAAAGTAAAGAACACTTATACAAGCTTTTACTGGAATAAAACAAACAAAAAGAAACATCAATATAGGTCAAGTTAAACCCGTCCTCACTTTTTATGCTTTACACACAACAAGAGCAGCATTCTATAACCAGAATGTAGTTTAGCTTGAAAACTACTGGTACAATCTTTTTCGTTACATCACCATTACTGCCACTGCTTTCCACCCCCACATTACCCCTTTTATTATTATTCACCTAATGTTACTGAATCTGCTTTTCTAAATAGGCTGAAACACATAGTAAATTCATTTTAACTGCATAGCGTTGTTTTAAAAAAGGCGTGCCAATAATAAAACGTGGTAAAGAATTTATACAGAATTTGCAGTTAGCTGTCTTTTAGCAAAGAAGCTTTAACCTGTGGGACCATTTCTACATCAATATTTCTATTAAAACTACAGAGGCCAAGGAGTAGCGAGTCAGAACAACACTTACTTCCCAAGTGCATCGTCCACATCTCCCCGACTGGGTTCGAGGCCGCGTACTCTCCCTCTGCAGGTCAGAGGCATCAGCTCATCTGCTGGGTACGCATGGTCCTAGAATAAACACAAACATACCTCAAACTCCATCCTATATTGTGGGTTTTTTTAACTCTAAGGACTAAAACTTACCATGTAATTCTGATACGCGTGGTCAAACATTTCTACCACCTGGATCCTTTTGACCAAAGCAGAAGAATTAGTGTGATCTTGCCGGGTTTAAACACTTTTTTTTTGTCATACACTCATCACCCTTCTCTCAGCTTACCTCAACTTTTCTTTCTCGCCCCTCGACATTGTTTCCCCAGAGGAGCACAATGCTCCAAAGAACATCAACAGGCACAAGACAGGCGGCATGTTGATGGTGATCTGCGGTTTATGTTAAATATTGACTCATTACTGCTGCATCAATCCAAACTCCCACAATGACACCCTCGGAGCTGCACATTTAAAGTAATTCCCTTCTTACTGGACTCGAGGCGAGACTTATTGTTTTTAGAGGAATGCTAAAGAGAGAGGAGGAGTGCAAACAGCTACAAGTCCTGTTTACCTTCGCAAGCTGCCACCTAGACATATGATTCAGCCAAATCCGCTCAGTTAAGTAGAACCAGAAACATCTTAAATTCAAGCAGGGTTCGACAAAACAGGAATACTGTTGTTTGTTTTGTGGTTTAAACTATTTCAGAAACACAAAAACGTGTGACGCCTTAGTACGTGAAGACGGTGAGATTAGATAAATAGTTGGAAAACAACAGCAAAAGGCACATGGGAGTCCTGTTAGTGCAAGTTCCCATTGTCAGCGAGTCACCGTCAAATGAACAAGTTAATGAGTTCCTGGACTCTGCTTCGCCTGTCGTCGGAGCACTAAATTAGCTAGCCATGCTAATAAACGTCCGCAGAAACGACGACAGTCAGATGTGGAACAATAAAAACAGTGAAAAATAAGCGTCCCTGTTGTCAAGCAGCGAGACCAATCGGACTATTTAATCGGTCGTTTGGGATATAAAGTGTGTGAACTCGCCGAGTTCACGGCTTCAGCTCAGACACTAGCCCTCTTTCTAACCCGGACCAACTCAGAGATACGTAAACAACATCCGGTTTGCTTTTTTTACCCCTGAGCCCATTTTGTAAGGCTCATTTTTATTTCAATCACTCTCAAATTGCTCCAACTCGTTTAAAAATACACTTATGCGTTTTTATTATGGCAACTTTTATTTCCTATATTCCATATTTGGTTTTTAATGCATGTTATCTGACCGAGCGGAAGTTATACCTTACAGTCTTTGCTCAGGGTTAAAAAACCCTCATTTCCATTCTTTAAGTGCAACTCGGAAAAAATAGTTTCGCACCATATCGGCTCACTCCAGCCCATTTAATTCCCTCCCAAAGTAAAATTCTCTCTGTTTACCACAAATTATCTTGTTTCTTTTTCCGCAAAAAGTACCAAAATTATAATATTCATCATTAATTTAAAATAATGTGCTCTTGTTCTATTTTGCTGAATATGGCGGAGGACCATTTTAATTTCTTACGCAACGAAATTACACAAATAAATAGCTGTGATTAATACTTTGTAAAGCACTGAGTGATTTGTAGAGTAACTGTTGAATTTATAGAGGCGTAGACATTAACTTTTATTATCCTGGCAGCAATTGAACACATCATGTGTGTTTCGGAAATGGACAACGGTTCCATAAATGTTGTGCTTTAGATTTTATTTTCGTGTATGTATCAAGCAGGTAAGGTGATCAGGCAGGTAATCTGTATTTAAACTAATTTCTTTTTTTTCTGTCTCTTCCCTCGATCAACGATGCATTTAAACTACATATCCCATGATCCCACGGGGTGTCACTTGACGTCTCCGATAGTTTCACATGACCAGCAAACCAATCCTGGAAATTCTATAAGCAGTTACTCGCGTTCCTGAAAGTAGCAGTTCTGTATTCCACATCTTGAAGGTACACACGCAGGTATGATGGAAAGTAGACCCATATATTTTTATTTCAAATCATCCAATCTTTTAATAGATTGCAGAAACAGTTTATTTATTGAGTATTTTGAGTTGTTTTTTTTTCTTGTTTGTTTGTTTGTTTGTTTGATTTGTTCTTTATTTGTTTTGGATACAGAATGAATTATAATCAACATATCCTTGCCAGATTTTTATTGTTAGTTTTTATTGCGGATTAGATTATATAACAATGTTAAACTAATAATGTAAGCCGAACTAAATAGAAAAAAAAAAAGTTAATCACTACACTAATAAGTTTGTGATTTTTTTTTATTTAACGTCAGTATTCTGTCATTGTCACTGATAGTTTAGATGTTTTTTAGTATCCCTTGCATTTTTAAACGGACTTAAACTGACTTTTTGGGATAGATGTGTTTTATACTATTAAAAAAGCTCATATGTTGGTGACTGGACTTCAAAAGAAATAAAAGTTGCTTAGTTGTATTTTTTTTCTCCTGAGCCTAATGCTTTCTCTTGGAGGTGATTTTAAGCAAAGTCCAGAGTCAGGAAAATCAGGGAGGATATGACTCGAAAGGAAGTATTTACAAAAGAGTTACATGGTGGGGACTTTTAAAGACGATCAGTAACGTTAGAAGACGTGTTTGTTGTTTATTCCACAATCCGTGTAGAGAACAAAGTAGAAAGTGCTCCTGTTCAGATGTGACCCAAAATTGAACTTATAGGCTTCCATGCAAATGCTCTCTGTGATTAAATGACCATTCTGTTGTTGAACTAGTTGATTCCTGCAGTAAGATGCTATAGATCTTTCATAAGTCTATCTCTTTGGCAATCAGCTGTTGAGGCAGCAGCATCACTGTCAAGGGCTTATAAAGGCTCAGAAACCTGATAAAGAAGGCTGGATCTGTTATATTGATGAATGTGAAACCACAGGAGATAATCCTGCAATTTAGGATTTACCAGAAACCTTAGAAAATTACGGAAGACCCTCATCGTCCCTACAGGATGAATAAAGTATTTTTGAGTTTGAATATAATATATGTTGAGGGATTCAATCGAGGGTAGACTATTCTTACCTCTTTAATGGGTTTTTTATCAAATTGAAACCACAAACGTTGTATTTTATTGGAATGTTATGAGATAGACCAACAACATTTTCAAATAGAAAGTAAAGTAAATGTGAGTTTTTGTAAAATCAGAATCTAGCTCAGTGTTTTCACACCTTGTTTCAAAGAACCCAACCCTGCATGTTTTAGGTGTTTCCTTGGTTTAACACACCTGTAAACTGTACGGCTCTGTTTCCTTCTAGACATGAAACACTTTTTTTTCAGGATTTGCCTTTATTACTGCTGAAGAAAACTTTCCAGATCGCAAGATCCTGCCACCATCATGTTTCAGTTCAACAGGCCATGTTAGTTCTAAACACGTATAATATTTTGCATGTCTGTCAAAAAGTTCATAATTTGTCTGGTCTGCCAATACAAAACGGCCCATATAGAATATATTGTTATTGACATTGCACAGTTTTCCACAGTAGATGGCAGTAGGCTACTGTACAGCTGTTTTGGAAGCTACCAGGAAGAAGACAAGTGAGGAAAAACAACAACTGTATTTTTTTAGACATCTCTCTGGATTTTTACTGAGTACATACTGTTAGTATGCTTCTTAGCACTAACAGTACCTAAATCGACTCAGTCGTATGTCTTTCTTTGGAGTCCCACAGTTTAGTTTTACTTCCTGTTCCTCTTGTGTTTATGTGTGCTAGGTCAGACTGTTATCTCCACCATGGCTCCTGCTACCGAAGGGAAGTTGACAGGTCTGATCGCAGCCACGTTCACTCCTTTCACAGCACAAGGGTAATTAGTCTTCACACACACTCCTATTGCGCCACACCATTACAGCACTGTCTAATCAATGTGTGTGTGTGTGTGAGTATGTGTGTGAAGGAGAGAGAGAGAGAGAGAGTGTGTGCAAACAGTTTTCCTCTGAGGGGAAGAAGTGGTTGTGCAATGATCTGATCTGTGTGACCATCCTGTTGCAGTTGGATTTCTGTTTCATAATGTATTCCACTATAAATGTTGGACTCACTTTCTTTCCTATTCCCCCAAAAACAGTGAAGTCAACTTATCAGTGATTGGACCCTACATTGACTACTTGACAGAGACGCAAGGTGTAAAGGGCATATTTGGTAAGTTCCAAAGTGGGACTCTTTTTGTTTATCTTTGTTTATTGTACCCACTTGAGTTGATATTAATGATGCAAAGCTTCTTGATTTACGGGTTGGTTTGTAGATGTTGTGTCATTTATCTGCTCAGAGTGTTTAATTTCCAAATACAGTATACAACTCCCTAAAATGACTGACAGCTTCGTTATAGAAAGATACTTGAGACAAGTCTCCCCAGGATAATTTTGAGTTACATGCAAATTCTGACAATCCGGATTTGAAGCTTTTTTCCAACATTAAACCCATGAAATCAGGACACGTAATAAGTTATGGATTTACCATTTTGGCATCCTGCAAACAAGTTTAGGATATTGATATTAGCCAGATCTTCATATCGGTGCATCCCTATGCTTGGGGGTAGAGTTTGACACATGTGAGTTACAAGGTGTTCTGTCTGGTTAGCCTATCTATTTAAAACAGATGTTTTCTGGAAGTTTACATATATATTTTTTATGTTGCAATAAGGCTGTGAGCTTCAGTCTTGCGAGCTTCTTTTATCAAGTCGTTTGTGAACCCTGAACCCTCCAGTATGGTAAACAGACTGAAGGGTCTGTTCAACATACCCCTCCCACCCGAACCGCCCGAAACAGCTTAGAATCTCGGTTAAAAAGAGCTGATTCCAAACACAAAGTTTAACATTTTAAATCCTCCAAAACGGCTGTTCAAAACATGGATTGTTTCTTCGGAAGTTTCATCATCAACAACAACAACCAGAAAAAAATCTACATTTTCTCTTTAGTTGGAGCCTTTGAGCTTTTGCTTTACTATTGTTTCATAAATCACAAGATGTTGGATGAGTCTTTTGTAAATGTTCCTGGATTTTAGTTATTTTAAAAACCTGACAAAGACATGCATTTTTTTCTTTATCATATCCTTAAGCCTTAAAGACCAAGAATTTGAATAATAAAACGGCATGTATTATCAGGATTGTTGTTTCTGCCAACCAATTAATTTCAGCTTTTCAGTTTTTACTGCCATTCAATGTGATAGGGCTTGATCCTGAGATTTTCTGTTTACTTAGGGAAGCATTTATACATATAAAAGCACTGACTGTGTTCCCATAAAGTCACTTTTTAAAGTATTTGCCAGTGATTTGGTTCATTCGTGCCCAAGCTTTAACATCCTGGCTTATCTACAGATGCTGTTAGCATTTCCATCTCTTGATAGCATCTATTTTTTGAAGTGACCAAATCCCTACTATAAACAAACATGCCCACTGACACAGATGCTTCCACTCTTCACCTCAGATCATGTTTTCAGGCTTGAAAACTTTCCCCCTTCACCCCAAATGTAATCATGGTCATTATGGCCAAACATTTAAATTTTTGTTTCTACTTCGACCAAAGGATATGACTCCAAAACCTAATGTATTTGCTCCTTTTTACATTTCATGTTGCTTTTGGATTAGTTGTGGATATCCTCCTGAACAGCTTCAACCACCATCAAGTGATTTTAATTTTGTTCTGGGATTGATATTCATATTTTACATCACATACGCATCTTCTTTCTAAAATTGTATTAAAGCAGGACGAACCAGCAGTGTAGCTTATAATTGCTTAAAGAGATAAATGTGAAACCTTACATCTGAAAATGTAACTGTAGAAATAATCAGAACTGTCGAGGTCAACAGTTGTTCTCCAGATTTCCTAAATGAGTACAATGTTCACTATTGTGCATAAATAAAACTTTCTTCATGTTGCTTCCAGTCAATGGCACCACTGGAGAGAGCATGTCTCTCTCTGTTGCGGAGAGGAAGGTCCTGGCAGAGGAGTGGTGTCAGAAAGCAAAGGGAAGGTGATTGATTTCAAACTTTAGTTGGGTTTCTTGTTTTCTTCTTATAGTTATTAATAATTTACATTGTGTTTGTTATAGTATGACCAAATATACATTTCTGAGATCTTGTCTTCACAGAATGGATAAGGTGATTGTACATGTGGGATGCATGAGCCTCAAGGACTCCCAGGATCTGGTGAGTTGCCATTCATTTTACTGACTAATAAGGGATAAACGTGCTGACGTGCTTGAAAGTGTAATGTCCTGAAGTCGGACTTGAAAAATTAGTAATTTTAGTGCAAGTAAGAAAAACAACTACAACTGCTTTTTTTATTTTTCCTTTATAACGTACATAACATAAACATGTTTTTGTTTTTGTAGCAAAAAAAAAGATTTTATTGGGTTTTATTCATATAACAATTTAATGGTAGTATGGCACCTTTTATTCAAAGCATGGGCCATTTTTTTGTATTTCCCCTGTTCATGGATCAAATTCTCATATTTTGCAGCTGATACAGATTTTCTTTTATTGTGAAAACCGTTTGATTTACAATGTTTCTCTGCAAAAGCACATGTGTGTCACTTTTGATGCATTTTCTGTCTTCACTTCTGTACATACTTGGAGAAGTGATTAAGTTAACCAGATTAAGTTAACCTTTCCTAAAAGACACATGTATGGCATATTAAAGGCCAGATGCTACAGGGATCTCGGTTAAACTCCAGTCACCCCAAGAACTATCTCTGGTATTTTATTAAAATAATGTTAAACTTCTACTGGTTTGAAATCACAGGGTGTTTGAATATCCTCCTAACTTTACGTTGGTAACCAGCTTTTGATTAAATCTGTTTCATCTCCAGGCTCGTCACGCAGCACAGATTGGAGCTGACGGTATAGCGGCCATTTCTCCCTCCTTCTTTAAACCCAGAAATGCAGGTGTGTTACGTGTGGGGTTTTTTTTTTTATCTTCAATGTAATATGACGTTCTCATCTGTCTCATCAATACTGTATGATTCTCTATTAGATGCAACCATTTACATGCTTTTTCTCGTCACCCCGTTTTTAGAAGCTTTGAGGAAATTCCTGCAGGAAGTTGCTTCAGCTGCTCCAAACTTGCCGTTCTACTATTACCAAATCCCCTCATTTACGGGAGTTAACGGTCAGTGGCTTGCTTTCTGCTCTACAGTCAAACAACCTATATAAAGCTGAAGGGACTATCAGGCGCATCTGAGGACTAATTATATCCAAATCTGATCTTATCCTGTTTTCTTCAGTGCCTGTCAGAGATGTGATAGAAGGCATTGAGAAGCTCATTCCTTCCTTCAGAGGAGTGAAGTTCAGTGGGAGTGACCTGTTGGACTTTGGCCAGTGTGTCAGCTACAGTCAGCCTCACTGGTCCGTCCTCTATGGTGTGGATGAGGTCAGTCTTCCCCGACTTTTTCACCTGTTCTGGTGACGTCGTTACTTTCAATGCCAGCAGGAATCAAAATTGACTTTTATTGAAATAAGTTTCTCCAGTTAAATATTTTCTGCCCATTTTCCTGAATTTATCAGTGTAACATTATGAAACTGCTATAAGATATGAGTTGATTTAGAGGCTTTGCATATATCTTCAGTGGGATCAATAAAGGCATAGTGGATTAATCCTTTTTTAAAGGTACTGCGCTTTGCCTTATGTTTCACTGAGAATCACTCTTACACTACATGTGATCTGTTATTTTACTGCAGCAATTGTTGGCAGCTCTGGCAATGGGAGCCAATGGAGCCGTCGGCAGGTTAATGACCTTCAGTTTTCAAAAATCTTTGTTTAGAATTATTTTTATTATTTTTTCTATATAAAAATGTGCATCTATATTCCTGCAGCACTTATAATTATATGGGATGCTACGTCAACCAGCTGATTTCAGCCTTTGAGACTGGAGATCTACTCAAAGCCCGAACCATCCAGGTACAGTACCTCTGTCACTCTGTTTATTTTTGTTATTCTAAACCCTGTTGTCTTTTTTTAAGCATATTTGTTTAAATTCCTGCTTATTTTTTTACACACAGTTCAAAATGCAAGAGCTGTTGGGTTATGCCATAAAACTAGGTGAGTGATAACCAAGATCTAAAATAAGGACAGACTGAGGAATTAGTTAGGAGCTCATCAGACTGCATGTGACAAACCGATTATTTGTGTGTTGTGTGACAGGTTTCGATATTGGAGTAAACAAGCAGCTGATGGCGGAGGTGTCGGGCCTAGATCTGGGACCCCCACGACTGCCTCTGTTGCCGTGCCCTCCTGCGCATGCTCAGCTGATCATAGAGAAATACAACAGCATCTTTGTCTAACTTGTCTGACACGTATCGCCTTGTTTTCTTCTAAACAATGAAGGTTCATGTTTTAGCTTGTTTCTGTTGATCTTGCTCGCAGATCGGCAACAATGAGGCCAGTGCCAGCTTTCATCCATCAATTAAGCAGCCATCTGACATCAGATCTGAACAGTTATTTTTGGAGCTACTTGAAATGTTACAAAACTTTTTAAGCTAAATTAGTTTTAGTTTAGTTTTTATTCTATTCTATTGGACCTCTCTATAAATGTTTTAACCACTCTTGACTCTTATAACTACCTAAGTAAGTTTGCGTCACAATAACAAAGGTATACTTTACTCCATATTTTGATCTGTTTAAAGTTAAAGGTCCTTCTTTTTTATTTTTGTGTTTTGATTTAATACATTTCATGTAGAAGCCGAAATAAATCGTCTCTACATCTTACCAATGTAAATTTTGTTGTTGTTGTTTATGTGGGTTTATGTTTATTGAGCATGAAAAGGGAAATTAACTGTCTGATCTGTTTTTTTTAACACTAATTAAAAATAGTTACTAATAAATATTTTTGTGATTCTTGCTTGAGCCTTTTTCTTTACTGCTTTGACGTCACAAGCCCAGATTGTTGATGTTTTAAATTGCTGATGCAGGTCACGAGAGTACGGTTGTCCGGTTTACTTGTTTCGTCTTGATCTTGAGAATTAAGATTAGGTTTTCAGAGGCTTCTTGTGGGGAATTCAGATACCTGAGAGGCTTTTAAGGACCATCCAGTCCTTGTAGAACAAAAGCAGTCTCTGCATCTAAATCTGAAAGTCTAAACTTGTTTTCAGTAAGGGTTAGACTTATCCACTTATGTCCAATCCTGTTTCCTGTGTTTAGGGACAGGAGAGCTTATGGTTTGGGAACCTCAGGGTCTAATCTTCACTTTGATCACATAAAGCGGTTTTGTTATTTCATCTTTAGTGAATGACCTGCATGTTCTGTAGCAGTTATCAGCAAAACGTGAAGCAGATAGAACGAGAGTCAAATAATGCTGAATTAGCATACAGCAGTACTGTCTAAATAAAGTAATAGAGGAAAGGTTGCAGGATTAATTTGTAGTCTCTAGCCTGTGGAGTCTTCATACTGCAGACCTTATACTGTTAAAGCATTGATAAACTTTTCATGTTGTCAATCGTACCATCAGCGCAGTACTTGGATAACTTCGAACCATGCCATCTTAAAAATAGTACTCCACAAAACAAAGGAAAAAAAAGGAGTTCATCAAGTTAAAGCAAGAGTGCCCAACTAGTCGATCGCGATCTACTGGTAGAACGCGGACTGATCCCAAGTCGACCGTGAGGTTATGACCTGTTATGGCAACACAGGAAGTCAGTGTTGCCAACTTAGCTACTTTGACGCTATTTTTACAGAGTATTCAGACCGTCTTTTTTTTGCATTTTACATATTTTACACTAAATTGTTTGATCATTTATTTTTGCACAATTGAGTTATTTTGTCATGTAATCCGATTTCAACGAGAAACTGTTTCAATTAAATGAATATTTTAATCATCCATCCATCCATTGGTTTTCTGTACACCCTTGTCTCCATTGGGGTCGTGTGGGTCTGCTGGCGCCTATCTCCAGCTTACAATGGTCGAGAGGCAGGGGTACACCCTGGACAGGTCGCCAGTCCATCGCAGGGCAACACAGAGACATACAGGACAAACAAACACTCATACACACACTCACACCTAAGGACAATTTAGAGTGCCCAATCAAACTAACAGTCAACATATTTTCCTTTTTATAATTGTTATTTTTACTTCTGTTAAGGTTTTTGTATGTTATGAAACACTGCAGACATACTCCAATGTTATGTAAGCAAATTTGGTCAGTAGCCTATATGCATTCAATGATGTGTTAGCAATCTCGTTTCCCTACAAATTTTATAATTATGAATTCCCCGGCTGCCTAAAAATGCTTTGATAAAGTGAAAACTCAGTGAAGTAATCAGAAATCGGTTCAACACGAAAAGCTAGCCTCCTCCTCCCAGTGCCAGGTCTCCCACTAAGTTAGGAAGTGATTTCCTTTTTTCAAACAGATATCTACCTGTTTTTTTATTTGGTTTATTTTTCTGTTTGGTTCATATTAAGGTCAGTTATGGCTATTGCTCATCATGAAGATTGGTGTGTGTGTGTGTGTGTGTTTGAGAGAGGGTGGGTTTGTGATGAGATGTCTAATGGTTGTATGACAACAACATAATGTATAGTGAGGGTAGTTACTGCAGATTGGAAACGATCTGTGGGATTTGCGTTGCGATGTTGACACTGGACTGGAAGGTCTCAGGAGGATGGCTACTTTAAAAGTAGATCTTGGGACAAAAAAGGTTGGGCACCCCTGGGTTAAAGTATTGTTTATATAATTTTTCCAACTTCCATTGTTCTGTCAATTCTTCATTTTATTTATTTTGCCAAATTTTATTTCAATGTCCTTTTCAATTTGTCCTGGCGTCATCACAAAGGCTTGTAGGTACCTGCAGATCAGAAGCCGCCACTCTATTACAACTGAACAGAGAGATATGCTAGCAACTGCTGTGGTAGAGTAACAAACAACTGAACTGAAAAACTCTTTCTCATTTA